>CAJPVJ010001634.1:0-15632 GCA_905397405.1 Oppiella nova | reverse complement strand
ACTGCCTCCAAAACCAGTTTCAAAGACCAATTCAATGATCATTTGAGCCCTAATTGGATGCAAAGGTTTAGCATTGGATTTGCGGACATCTATGGGCAGTGTGTTGAGGGAATGGATGACTAACTGAAGAGACACTGGTCTGCTCCACACGACTGCAGTGAAAGACTCGATGATATGATATATGGATGTAATGTAAACAATGAGTGAATGGATGTATTGGTGATATTCGTACTGATCACCTGTGCAGTGCCTCAAATCCAACGCATTGAACGCTAACTCAATGCAGTGTTTCACGCATTCAATGGTTTAACGAACCCATAGATGAGTGGCACTGAGTCTTACAAATCATATCGACGCAGCATTTGCGTCCAAATAACCACTGATCATACTGTCCTCCCATTCACGCATACAGTCCCACACTGTCACATATTTGGCTTATATTCTGTGCCAACAAATTCACAAACTTTCGCACAATTCTCTAGATTTTTGTTATCAATATTTACTTTTCAGTTATAATTAGTCATAAAACACTTCCTATTAGTGGTAATAATACACGGATGCTATGAATACACTGATTCAGTAGTATAGATGACTTCACTTATCATTCATTGCATCCAACTTTTAAACACTCTATTAATTAATCTCAATTAATCAATCAAATAATTTATTGCTATAATAATAGACTATCATATTACTTATACAGTATATACAGTAATACTGTAAGCTATACAGTATAATGAAAAATAGTTAAAATGACAAAACCAATGAACCAGTACAACTACAACTATGATATAATTGAATAATAGTTGAATCTATTTCTATTCATTTTGTATCTCGTTTTACTGTATGCTATTGTATTTTGCTTAAGAATTTTAGAATTTAAATATTTCTAATAGGAACATATGTTCTAGGTGTGTCTGGGTATAATTTTTCTTTTATAATTGACAATTCAATATTCAGCAAAATATGGAACCGTTAAAGGAACAAGGTTATATTTTCTAATAAATTAATATAAGTAAATCGTATATAAAATTTTCCCTGAAATATATAAAACAATAATTTTGGGAAAATTTTTGAGTGAATTAGTGCTGAAATGCTATTCAATAGAGATTTGGTTTTAACTAAAAGTTTCACTCAATTTGTGGCAAATGTTTGCATTGTTTGCCATCCAATGAGTTATAGTCGTAATTTGTGTACAAATGGTGTTTTGTTGTCGTAATTGAAATGTCTTATAACTTGTGGTGTGACTCAAAATCAGATGAAATGATCTAAAGAGTGAATCCACGACTAATCGGTGTCTTAGCTCACAATCGGTGGTGACAGCAATTGAGTGTGATGTCTGTGGAGATCCCACGAAGTCTGAAGCATTTGGTGCAGAAAGTGATGCGGGGTTTCTATCCGATAGAGCACGTGATTGTGGTGGATCTGCTGCTGCGGAAGCGTTTGGTGAAGGAGGACGACATGATAGAGCTGCTGAAGTTCGAGAGGAAGCACTTGAGGGCAGTGTTGGCCACTCTAGAGAAGGACAAACTGACCAAAAAGAAGCTGAAGATCGAGACGGGAGCGGACGGAAAGGCCAATCGCCACAACTATTACTACATTAACTACATGTATTTGTGAAGCTATGCGTCGATGACAGCAATGATTGGATTGCGTTGAGTGCGAGAAACGCCCACTAAATGCATGTTTCGTTGATTTGCTAGCATTTAGTGAGCCATCAATCGCTGGTCGCGTGTGATATGAGATGTCAGGACACGAGTATTGGTTGATATCAGCGCCGGGAGAGAAGACCTGTCAGCAGACGTGGGAATCGCTGAACGCGACCACAAGCCGTCAGTCAGACCTCTGCAAGAACTTTAAGTTTCATATCCCGGACCTAAAGGTGGGAACATTGGACCAATTGGTCGGTCTGTCCGACGACTTGAATAAGTTGGACACCTATGTGGAGGTCGTGTGCCGTAAACTGGCCGCCAGTATAGCTGACACTCTGGACAACAAAGACAAGAATCAGCAGCAGATCAGTGAACACATTCAGGCGAACGGACAGGATTTGGCCCAATATGTGACCAAATTTCAGTGGGATTTAGCGAAGTATCCCATCAAACAGTCGCTGAAGTCGTTGCAGGACATCATCAGCAAACAAATCGGACAAATCGATACCGACATGAAGTCGAAGACCTCGACGTATAACAACCTGAGAGGGAATCTGCAGTCTCTGGAGCGCAAACAGACGGGCTCTCTGTTGGTCCGCAATTTGTCCGAATTAGTCAAACGCGAGAACTTTGTGATCGGCTCCGAGTACTTGACCACTCTGTTGGTGGTCGTGCCGAAGGCCTACTACAAGGACTGGCAGCAGAAGTACGAGAAGTTGACGGATATGATAGTCCCGCGATCGTCGACACAGATCTTCGAGGACAACGATCACGGNGTACTTGACCACTCTGTTGGTGGTCGTGCCGAAGGCCTACTACAAGGACTGGCAGCAGAAGTACGAGAAGTTGACGGATATGATAGTCCCGCGATCGTCGACACAGATCTTCGAGGACAACGATCACGGGTTGTTCACCATCACTCTGTTCAACAAAGTGGTCGATGAGTTCAAAGCGCACGCCCGCGAGAACCGGTTTGTGGTGCGAGAGTTCGCGTACAACGAGGAGGACATCAACGCCGGGAAGAACGAGATCGTGAAACTCGAGAACGACATGAAACGGCAGTACCAGATACTCCTGCGATGGCTGAAAGTCAACTTCAGTGAGGCCTTCATCGCCTGGATTCACGTCAAAGCGTTGCGGCTGTTCGTCGAGTCCGTCCTCCGGTACGGACTTCCCGTCAATTTCCTGTCGGTTTTGATTCACCCGAATAAGCGAACGCAGCGTAAGCTAAGGGATGTGTTGAACCAACTGTACCGGGTAAACCTGTGTAGATATAGAGTTCCTGGGTAACTACTGTAAGGTCCAGAGTTAGAGCCGTGGCCTCTCATGATAGGTATGCAAATGAAATTTCAGTTATAGCTATACAAACCCTGTGTCTTATTATAGATTTTAATTAAATTCAATGTTTACTCTTTAATGTTTAGCTATATTTAGGTGTTAATCATTACAAATGGACTAAAACTCGTATATAAACCAGTATTTACTTCACATATAGTCTATGAATATATAATCGAGAAAACTGTTTGAAAACAATTATTAATTTATCAATAATTCTAAAAGGTTGTAAAATATATTCAGATTTTAATTTTATGAAATCTTTTTAATTAATGTATTTAAATGTCTATTACATTTGAATCAGATGTTAGTTTCAAATTATAACTTAAAAGTTAATTAATGAATTAAATCATATATTTTTAGTTTATTTGACGAATTTTGTTATTATTTTAAGTATAATGAATGGTTTGCATAAAAATTACCATATTTTACATCATATAACATTTGGGGTTTAATGCAAAAAGTCTTTTCGCGCTAACAATCGCAGTGCAAACATATGTTTAAAATAAATATTCTTGATTTTAAATTGAGTGCATTTAATGTTTTATGAATAACTGACAAAATGGTGAATGAATTAAATAAGAAGTCTGAAGAGCTTAACAAACAATTGGTTGAGAAGAATATACCGCTGAGTAAAGCGAGAAAAGATAGCATCAAACACTTGGAGGAAACAAGTCTTTTATTAAATGAAAATGCAGTCAAATATAATCAAGAATCGCTTCAATTAGAAACACATTTTAGCAATAAGTATAACAAGTATTTGTTGGCTCTGGGAGTCGCTGGAGGCCTACTCTTAACCTATGGCTTCGGGAGTTTACTCTTCAATTCGTCACAAAAGTCGAGCGATTTATCTATAGATTATTACTGATAAGAATTATTAAATTATACATTAATTACAATAAAATGATTAAAATACAATGTTTAAAACTACATTAATATAACAATTATTTTGAAGAATCTTATTTAACTTATCATAATTATAATTTTATATGCACCACACAGAATATTATTCTTTGTATCTAAAATTATGAATGTTAGCTTTTGATTTGGTATTGTGACCAATCCCCGCGCTTTAAAAATGTTATTTCATCAGAGCATTACAGTACATATTGAATCAAACTAATTTAATGTCCATTGTTGCAGTTATCCAACGGCTATTTGACACTCCTGTCCTCACATTTCTGATACAGTGTTACATAACCTTATTTTTACCGTTTATTTGTTCTATTTTTGAAGAATTAAATCTGATTTATATTATCTTCAAACTGACGATTAGTTTAATAACAGAAGACAGAAATGAGTGATGAAAAGGACGACAATTTGAACAAAAGCACTGAAAATAATGATCCGATGGACTTGAAGTTTGATACAGTAGTCCCTAAACCAAACGCAGACAATACAGCGAAACCACAAACTTATGAGACGGTTATAGTGACCGAAGAAATGGTCCAACTCTACGAACATCGCATAACTGAGTGGCAAAACGGTGTGATTGTGTCGGATGTGCGCAAACTGTTGGCTACACCGTGTGTGGGACCAGTGCGCCAAAAGATTGTCACCACTGAAAAGATTACAATACCCAAGCAATCATTGGTCGCTCCCATTAAAGTCAATAAACAAATGGATGGCAAACGCGTGGAGAGCAATGTGATCGGCATTCCCATCACAATCCTTCAATCGGATATGCCGGTCATCGAAACCACCGAATTCGTTGACATTCCCATTAAGACCATCAAAAGGACGACACAAACCCAATGACATTTGAGTGGACCTTAAATCGAGAGTTTTGACACCGATTTCATTATAATACGCCAATGGTTTCAAAAAATTATATTTCAATTTATATTTTCTTTAGAATATAAATAATAAAAATATAAAATTGTTTTCAATGATTATAGATATGTAAATATATAATAATAATCTTTAATTGCAATTATTAACAAGAGATACGTTCACTTTGAAGGCAAACAATTGATTATGAAATTTGAATGAAAAAATGTTAACTGATTTACAATAAATTATATATAAATTGTGTCTAAATGTCGTACATATGGGCGTAAACTTGTTGCGAGAGTCGTATGTATTCTTCCTTCTCTTCTTCGCTCATCTGCGCTATGATCTCATCGTTCACTTCACTCAATGGTATGGACTGATGACCGACAATAACCATCGGTTGCTGTCCGTCCACCTCATCCTCCTCTTCATCACTCATAATCACGTCATCGTTGTTATCATTGTTATAGTTATTCGACAAATGATTAGTCGTTTCGCTCAACAGAAGAGACACAGCATTAGACGAGTTCTCCAACTGTTTCTCATGAATCAGAAGTGTCTCCAAAATCTCTTTCGACGGCTCGTTGTTATCGAAACTGGAGTTGAAAAGCGAATTAGTTTTAGTCATATATTTATTGTTGGGTTTGGAGGACGAGTTCTGTGGAGTGGAGCCATCGTTCATATGATTGCTATTAATGGTGTGATTGATGTTAGAGACAGTGCTCTCCAACATCCACGACGGCTGCTCTTTCTTCACGACAATCATCTCCCGATCGCCGGCCCCGCCGTCCACACCATCACCGCTCGAGTCCTCGATTTTTATCGTATAGTTCTTCTGGTCGTTGAGAACCGAGTTCTCGTATTCACTATTAATGGCTCTATTCTTGTCCGTCCACTGCCTTCCGGACGAATGGTTGCCGGCGTTGGCCTGAGATTGTGGCCCCGAGTCTGCCGTCACCTGAATCTCCGGTTCGAGTAAATCAGACGACAGACGAATATCCTCGACATCTTTGAGTAGAAGCCAAAGCGGTTCCATTATTTGGTTGAATTTGGCCACAAGTAGTCTCGAGTCTGCTTTAGGCATATGATTCGGGTCTTCCTTGACATCCCCTCCGCAGAAGGAACACCTGTTTGGACACCAAATCATCACTTAATACAAGCGCACATACATTACAAGACCACGAATGCAGACCTCATTTCGCCGGTCATCACATCCAAGAGTTGGTCCACTTCGAGGTCAGTGAAGGTCTTGTGGCAGTCGTCGCAGACGAACGAGGCTCTGGAGGTGAGGTCCCTCTCCTCCAACTCCAACTTCTTCCTCATGTGATCCAACTTATACTTCACGACATTCACGAAGGCTTTGTAGTTAATGTAGTAATAGTTGTGGCGATTGGCCTTTCCGTCCGCTCCCGTCTCGATCTTCAGCTTCTTTTTGGTCAGTTTGTCCTTCTCTAGAGTGGCCAACACTGCCCTCAAGTGCTTCCTCTCAAACTTCAGCAGCTCTATCATGTCGTCCTCCTTCACCAAACGCTTCCGCAGCAGCAGATCCACCACAATCACGTGCTCTATCGGATAGAAACCCCGCATCACTTTCTGCACCAAATGCTTGAGACTTCGTGGGATCTCCACAGACATCACACCCGATTGCTGTCACCACCGATTGTGAGCAAAGACACCGATTAGTCGTGGATTCACGATTTAGATCATTTCATCTGATTTTGAGTCACACCACAAGACATTTCAATTACGACAACAAAACACTATTTGTACACAAATTACGACTACAACTCATTGGATGGCAAACAATGCAAACATTTGCCACAAATTGAGTGAAACTTTTAGTTATCATTAAATTAAACCAAATCTCTATTGAATGGCATTTAACTCAAAAATTTTCCCAAAATTATTGTTTTATATATTTCTGGGAAAATTTTATAAATTATATGATTTACTTATAATTTATTAGAAAATATAACCTTGTTCCTTTAACGGTTTGCTGAATATTGAATCATTCAATTTGAATGTCAATTATAAAAGAAAATTTATACCCAGACACACCTAGAACATTTGAATTCTAAAATTCTTAAGCAAAATACAATGGCATAAAACGAGATACAAAATGAATAGAAATAAATTCAACTATTATTCAATTATATGATAGTTGTGCTGGTTCATTGGTTTTGTCATTTTAACTATTTTTAATTATACTTTATAGCTTACGTTACAGTATTATACTGTATAATATGATAGTCTATTATTATAGCAATAAATCATTTGATTGATTAATTGAGATTAATTAATAGTGTTTAAAAGTTGGATGCAATCAATGATAAGTGAAGTGATCTATACTACTGAATCAGTGTATTCATAGCATCCGTGCATTATTACCACTAATAGGAAGTGTTTTATGACTAATTATAACTGAAAAGTAAATATTGATAACAAAAATCTAGAGAATTGTGCGAAAGTTTGTGTGAATTTGTTGGCACAGAATATTCGCAAAATGTGTGACAGTGTGGGACTGTATGCGTGAATGGGAGGACAGTATTCACAGTGGTTATTTGGACGCAAATGCTGCGTCGATATGATTTGTTATGATATGGTGTTCAACTCAGTGCCACTCATCTATGGGTTCGTTAAACCATTGAATGCGTGAAACACTGCATTGAGTTAGCGTTGAATGCGTTGGATGTGAGGCACAAACAGGTGATCAGTACTCATATCACCAATACATCCATTCACTCATTGTTTACATTACATCCATATATCATATCATCGAGTCTTTCACTGCAGTCGTGTGGAGCAGACCAGTGTCTCATCAGTTAGTCATCCATTCCCTCAACACACTGCCCATAGATGTCCGCAAATCCAATGCTAAACCTTTGCATCCAATTAGGGCTCAAATGATCATTGAATTGGTCTTTGAAACTGGTTTTGGAGGCAGTGTTGAGTCGACTGATGACTGACCTTAACATTCAATACCAGGTATCCATTGATTCACTGATTACTCATTGATGAGACATATTTTGAGTGCTAATTGCGTTCATAATATGATAACTGTTTGTTATGTCTGTAATGCATTGAAATGAGTGTTTGTTTGATGTATTGATTCACTCTTAATGACAATACAGTGAATGTGATAAACCAATGAATTGAGTTCAATGTCTTTGATGTGTATGTCTATAGAGACGTTCATTGCCTGCGAGGAGCCAACGATTGTCACAACAGACACAACACGACAACTGATCCGTGAATGGACTGCAGGGAAGAGCTATAGAGATCTGATGTGCGCTCAATCGCAACGAAATCTCACTTTTCTTTAAACAAAACAACAAAAAGAGATCCCAAAGAAAAACAAAACCCTATTTTGAGTGACAATTGAGTGATCGGTGACTGACAGACAAATGTCCAGAAGCGGAGTCAAGAGTCTATTGATTGTCTCAATAGTAGTAGTAGTTGTACTCAATCTACAATCACTGCCAGTATGTTGTAATCAAATCCATACGGTTGTATCCAATGAACAAAACATGGATCAAATGAATGGTGATATTCCGTGGCGTCAAATAAAGTTCATTTCTCCGCAACAAAGTGTGAGTCAAAGTCAATGGCATTCAGCCATTCCTGTCTTCAGTGGCAAAGGGATGGATCACTTGTATCTCATCACTGAATATGTGATCGATTTGTTGCAATCGCCGGGACTTCCGCCTAATGTGATCAAAGATGAACTTTTTGACGATCCCTTACCTGTTCTCCAAGAAAACAGAGGACGGGTTAGTTTCACTCCATTTCCCACTTGATTATCACTTTTGCTAATCATTTGATCCCATATTTAGTTAATAACTCATTTTTGGGGACTTATTCTCACGTCAATAGTGATCATAAGTGTAGCGATAGTATTACCACTGATCGCATGTTTTTGTTGCTGTTGTTGTTCAACGGATAAGCACTCGAGACGTGCCAAACATAGCCGAAGCTATGCCTCTTCATCGAATAGTTCTCCCGGAAGACGAAGAAGTAGTGGACATAAGAAGAAGCGCTACAAAGTGGACAATACGTGCGACCCATGTGTTCGCAGCTTAAGTGGTGTCAAACTCTTTGTGATGCTATTATTGATGTCATAAAGTGTGAGTCAAAGTCAATGGCATTCAGCCATTCCTGTCTTCAGTGGCAAAGGGATGGATCACTTGTATCTCATCACTGAATATGTGATCGATTTGTTGCAATCGCCGGGACTTCCGCCTAATGTTATCAAAGATGAACTTTTTGACGATCCCTTACCTGTTCTCCAAGAAAACAGAGGACGGGTTCGTTTCACTCCATTTCCCACTTTATTATCACTTTTGCTAATCATTTGATCCCATATTTAGTTAATAACTCATTTTTGGGGACTTATTCTGACGTCAATAGTAATCATAAGTGTAGCGATAGTATTACCACTGATCGCATGTTTTTGTTGCTGTTGTTGTTCATCGGATAAGCACTCGAGACGTGCCAAACATAGCCGAAGCTATGCCTCTTCATCCTCAAGTAGTTCTCCCGGAAGACGAAGAAGTAGTGGACATAAGAAGAAGCGCTACAAAGTGGACAATACGTGCGACCCATGTGTTCGCAGCTTAAGTGGTGTCAAACTCTTTGTGATGCTATTATTGATGTCATTCTTCGTGATCTGTGCCTTCGTTACCAATGAGTACATCCGATCAGGTGTTCAACAAATGCCAAAGACTTTCAATCAATCGACCGACGATTTGATGCTTTATCTGAATAACACTCAACACGAGATCAATACACTCTTTCGAACAAACTTTGAACAATTGGAACAGGAATTGGGTGATAGTCTCGACAAAAGTGGTCTAATTGTCAAAAACAGGATCGCAATCATCTCAGAAGCGGCCTCTTTGAACAATCTGACGGATATTGTCTCAAGTAAGCGATCATTCAATTGATTAGTTGTTTATTTGCATTTAAAACGTGTTATTATGTGATCCAGAGTTAGGATCAGTTTTAGAAGATCTGAAGACACTTTCGGGCGAAACCACAGAACTTCGGTTATTGACGGTTCAGTTGCAGGCGAGGCTCACGAGGATTAAAGATGTAAATTATTAGCGATTAACTCTTTGATTGAATTGAATTAAGTTGTATTTTTGGCTTTTATTTGTCAGGATCTGGATAACTTTTTGGTGAAATGCAGAGACAGAGTCTGCACTGATTTACGATTCAAATACAACCGAGTGTTGGACTCATTTTCAGTGTCCGCTCGTATTGACGAATTGCCCGATTTGTCGCCTTTAATGCAAAATATATCTCATTTACTCAGAGCTAATATTGTGAATGAGATCCGGAAAGGCAAAGAAGCTTTCGATGAAATCAGTTACAAAATACAGGCGACCGTCACTCTTTCGAACAAACTTTGAACAATTGGAACAGGAATTGGGTGATAGTCTCGACAAAAGTGGTCTAATTGTCAAAAACAGGATCGCAATCATCTCAGAAGCGGCCTCTTTGAACAATCTGACGGACATTGTCTCAAGTAAGCGATCATTCAATTGATTAGTAGTTTATTTGCATTTAAAACGTGTAACTATGTGATCCAGAGTTAGGATCAGTTTTAGAAGATCTGAAGACACTTTCGGGCGAAACCACAGAACTTCGGTTATTGACGGTTCAGTTGCAGGCGAGGCTCACGAGGATTAAAGATGTAAATGATTAGCGATTAACTCTTTGATTGAATTGAATTAAGTTGTATTTTTGGCTTTTATTTGTCAGGATCTGGATAACTTTCTGGTGAAATGCAGAGACAGAGTCTGCACTGATTTACGATTCAAATACAACCGAGTGTTGGACTCATTTTCAGTGTCCGCTCGTATCCTGCTTAACGGGCTAAACAGCGGAAATTACGTTTTATATAGAGTAAATGAGTCTCGATTATAACACTTACTCTAGGCCTTTCCGTTTCTTCGAAAGCTACTTTAGTCAATGTTTTATGTCCGCTGGCTTAATAACAGTATTCCTGATATTAAAAGGCAAATCAGATCTGTGGGCAGAGATTTGAGTGCCGTTGCAGATGATATCAATCTAGTGCTGAGACGACCCTTCACTGATTTGTCTAAAATCAAGGCCAATGTCTATACGGGACAGACATATATTGAGAAATACGAACCCTACCGGTAATGTCATACGAGTTTAGTATTATTATATTTATTGTGACAATTATGTTGTCTTAACAGATGGTACGCCTGTTTGGCCGGCGCTTCCATATTATCCCTAATACTCATTCTCTATTCATTTGGTCTGTTGTGCGGTGTCTGCAACCAACAGCCCACTCGTCATAACTATAAATGGCGCTCAAAATCATCGACCCGTCTATTCCACTGCGGAATCGTTTTACTCGTATTACTCTTCTTCCCTCTGCTCTTCTCTACAATTGTTTTATTCCTCTTCGGTAGCGTTTCCGACAAAACTGTTTGCTATTATTTGGAAAACCTTTCCGACCCTCAAAGCAAACAGATTGTAGCTATTCTTCAGAACCGATTCGAGAGATTGCATTACGCGGAGTCTCTGGACGTGATTCAAGGTCCGAAACCAAACTTCGCTGATGTTATCACTCGATGTCATCAGAATCACAGTCTTTACAACGTTTTACAATTGTATCGATACAATGACATTCAGCTAAACAATGGCAGAACTGTTGAGAATTTTAATATCACAGAAATCTTACAGTTTAAAGAGGTTTGCAATCAATTGATGAGTTTTTATGTTTTTTACGGTAAATTTAATTTAAACACTATTTTATAGCGTTATAAGATTGAAGACAAATTGAATGAATTCCTGAATCGAGTGAATGTGAATCCAGCGAATGTGGTTCTACTCACTGCCGATGGCTATCAACTGTTGGAGAGTCTAAAGGAGACCTCTTTAGGAACTCTTAATTTTTCGAGTTATGCGGATGTCGTCAAAAACAGCATCAGTCCCATTGATTTGGTTTCCATCTCCACTGAATTGGAACGGGAGGCCAATCGGTTGCCTAAGAATGACTTCGAGAACATTGCAAGACTTCGAAACATAGCCATGGATTTGAAAGTTCCCATCAATTTGGTCGTCAAAATCAAAGAAACGATTGTTTGTTTTGAACGTATATTTTATTTAAAAAACATAATTTAATAATTTTGTGTCATTTTAGGAGGCATTGACTGCCGGCGCTGAGAAGATTGAACGCAAAGCCAATTATGGGAACAGAGGTCTGAAGGAAGCGCTGACCACTCTATTAAGACAGGCCGAAGACGCACAGAAATTCATCTCAAATAAAGGTCACCACGAAATACATACCGTCGCCAAGCATTTCATCAGAGATATGAGTTCTCTGGTCGACCAATACGGACAGCATGTGGTTGAGGAGGTAATTGTGCTCTCGGTTTGAAGTGATATGTGATCTCAGTTTGAATATGTGATTGAATGGCACAACAGGTCCTCCATAAGATCGGACGGTGCGAACCCGTGAGTCGTGCTTTCAATTCATCGGTTATGGCGTTGTGTAAGGAAACGGTTCTCCCATTTGTGAGTGACATTCACTTGAAAATCTGATGGCACAACAGGTCCTCCATAAGATCGGACGGTGCGAACCCGTGAGTCGTGCTTTCAATTCATCGGTTATGGCGTTGTGTAAGGAAACGGTTCTCCCATTTGTGAGTGACATTCACTTGAAAATCTGAGCGAAACTTAATTTGAATGTGTTTTGTGTGTAAATTAATTGTTCAGAACGGCTACTGGTCTTCAGTGTTGGCGTCTCTCCTCATATGTATTCCTTCGACTCTCTTCGCGTATATTCTCGCAAATCTATACCAAAAAGTCAAACGTCTGCCCATTCGTAGAGAATCGTAAGTTTATTGACATTTACTTTGAACTTATTGTTAGAATCTCAGTCAAACAATACTGTACCGGTATATTAAATTACCAGAATTTAGTGAATTAGCTTAGAATTTGTGTCAATTGTATTCAAGTTTTATTGTATGAATACCTGACGTCTGTCTATAATTACTAACACACAAAACACAACGGAAAGTTTAGTTTCTCGGAAAATAATTTGAATACGACATAAAGGATAAGTTCACTGAGTTGTGAGCTGTTGAACCTACTCCTGCTGTAACCACTCGCGCAGTAATTAATCTTTTTTGTTGTTTTTAAGTCATTTTTAAATTAAGGAAATTTGTAAATATTTTCATTAATGTTTAATTGAATTTAATTAGTAATGAATTTTATAATTAAGTAATAAATTAATTATGAAGTCTTGACAGAAAAAGCCACAGAGAGGAACCGACTCCCAGCGCACCCCCTAATAGAGCAGATGACGACAACTGGTCTCCCGGCTCACTCCCACCTCATCTCTATGGCTCTCGACCCCCACCTTATAATTTTGTCGTCAATTAGTTTGTTTGCATTTGATTTGTATTTTTTGTTTTCACCAAATTTTATTTTATATATTACACCAAATGATTTATTCAATGCTTTTATTTAGTCTTATATTTAGAGCGAAATTATAGTGCATTTTAAAAATCAATTTACGGTAAAAAATATTTTTTTAATTGAATACAAAATTTGCAAAATTTAGTGAATCAAAGAGCCGTTTCTGAGGATATATTTTACAATATTTGCATAAAATTATCATAATATTCAAAATGATTGGCATTTATCCAAATGCTATTACAGTTTGGCAATAGTTTAAGGAATTCTCACAAATATTTATAATTAACTATTGAAGGAATGCTTAACGAATCTATTCATTCAATTAAAGTTGGGCTCAATTTTGTTGTTTTCTCTCCTCCTTATGATCTCTATTAAGGGAACACTACTTCAACACAAATATACATTCAATTCATTATTCTGTTCTCTAGTAATGTCTCTCATATTTGAAACAATTTATTATTATTACGATTATTATTCTAACGTATTATACAGTTATAATAGGTTTTGTATTATATTTATACAACTTTTTATTGGCAAATAGTGTGCAATACTTGCGTTTTGATTCATTATTTTCACCATTCATTTCATTCTACCTTTCAGTCATTACTAGTGTATTATGAATACTCCTTTGAAACTATAAAATACAGAACAATATTGTATTTAAAATATAATATTATAATTTGTTTTTACATCTCATGTGCCTTCAAGTCTAGACTTTAGTTCAATACTATATTCTATTAATTATTATAATTATTATATTATATAAAATTGAAAATATTATTGTAAAATAGGTTTAATTATATTATAAACTATTTAATCTATAAATAAATAAAATTTATTTCGATGCTTTACTTTTGTGAATTTATTCCCATAAATAGCTAATTGAAAATGATTTAAGCAATAAAATGTTGTTTTTAAGTAATAATTAAGACACGGTTTTTATAGACAATTAATTAAATTTTTATTCAAATATTACTTCAATTAATGAGTGAAAAGCCAATTATACAGATCTGTATATAATTCTCATAATATCTAAACTTGCAAAAACTAATGCAAAGTATGGTTTGAAACTTTTTGGTAATATATTAAATGGTTTTCATTTATAATAAATAAATACATTATAAGTGATCACAATATGAATCGGTTTAAGGGTTGTATCACACGATATATCCATTAAATCATTTGAATCGATGACAACAAGTGATTGCATTCATAAAGAAATTTCAATTCAAAATGAATTATGTTTTGTGGCAACACTTAAACCGATTCCTAATTTTATTATTTGTATTTTAATATTTATTTAGAAAATATTGGACTAAAAATGACTCGAAATTAAATCAAAATTATTCATCGATAACTCGTTTGGTTTTATTATACAATGAAAATAATTTATAATATATTAATATATATTAATTGAAATATTAATCTTATATATAATTTTTGTGCCAAAAATGCATTTCTATCGTACAAAAGGGATTCAAGTTATGTATTAAGCGCTAAAACACTTTTGTTATCAATTGATTGACAATTTAATCCAAATTCATATATCACTTCACAATGAGTTCATTCAATATTAAAAATAATGGAGTTTTAGTATTATTTCTCGATTTTTACACATATTTTGGTTCTTTTGATTAGTTTTGTTTTTCAACAAACATTTATATGTTTTACAATTTTACACAATTTTCTATCAATTTTAGAGTCAATTTGAAAGTTTGAAAATTTGTTAAATACAGTATTTGTAAATATTTTGTCTTATATAATAAACACTCCATTAAATACAATGTATGTCCACTCCATGAGCAATGCCAGGCCTTAACTATTCATAATTATAATCACAAGCATTTCATATATGATTAAGTTATCAATTCTTTAAACACTTTTTACATATATTCTGCACTCATTTGATGAAATTATAGTTTAAATAAAGATATATTATATTAAAATCTGTTATAATAAGTGCCGCTATTGTCACAAATAATTATTACTATAATTATTATAATAAACTCAAATCAATGAATGCAAGCGCAGGAACTCTGGTATTGATATACTGTATAATAAATATATATTAATATATGATAATATTTAAACTCAAATATCACAAAATCTTCTTAAAATTTTAACATAACTTTTATAACACACTTTGAAATCAAATCAAAATATCTTAAACTAAAAGTAAAAATAGTTGCGATTTCTTACAGGTATTTGAAGGCTATATGACGTCAATATATCAACACAATTGTCTCTAAAGTATTTCATTTTAGACTATATTTAACTCAAAAACTATTGCATTATTAGTATTAATACAGTATTAAAAGGTTGCGACCAATATAGCAGGTACTGTAAAGGGCTTCATAATTGACTTAACATTTGCTAAGCACTTAGAAAAGTAAATGAAAATAATTTGTCACTTAT
>CAJPVJ010001633.1:0-15635 GCA_905397405.1 Oppiella nova | reverse complement strand
CACGACTATGACATCCATATTGAGAAGTTTGAGCATCGCTTTCGAGACTTAAGTCCTTATTAATGCAAAAAATAGTCGATTTAATGAATTTATTGCTCAACAAAACCCTTATATATTAAGTAAGGATGTGTCAGCACTTGCTATTGGCATCACTTTTTAGGCGCAAATTAATTGAAAATATTTTTGCCATCAGTTTTAATGAACACAAAGTCGGCGAAAAGATTTTGTTTTATAATTAGAATTTGAGAAAAAGTTATTTGAAATTAGATGTAAAATACAGTATAGAGAATTCAATTTGGTTTATGTAAAAGTATACGAATACAAACAAAGTTTATAATATAAATAGTTTTTCAATTCATTAAATGGTTTGATTTCAGGGCATAATTGGTAGCCTCCAGTCAATCAACTTGAGTCTGAAATGCAATCTTGAGATCAAATTTTAATACTTATTGAGAGTTCAAGAATAAATGACAAGAATATATCAATTATATTGTATACATAGAAAGACAACCCTGGTATCTGAGACGTATGGATACGCCTAATATTTAGTACAATAATCATCCATAAGATTAATGTGAATAGAGTTTAGCTAAACATATAATTGATAGAAAATTTGATATTTAATTGTTTGATAAAAATAAGTTATTTATTTTAATCATTAAGATACAAATACTTACAATACACGTTATTTCTAAAAACAACTTTGCGATGTAGTGTAATTTAGTTTTAGTTAACGACCTATATATATGGCCATATAATACATTCTATATGAGTCATATCATGTCTTCAGGGAGAGAGCGAGAGAGAGAGAGAGAGAGAGAGAGCACGTAATACTCGAAACGATTCAAAACATATAAGCCTTTGTTCACGAAAAACAAGAATTTCAATCAATACTAATGGAAGTAAAAGAAAAGAAATTAAAGCACTTATTCTGCAAATGGTTTTCATATCTCTCTGTTTCTCTCGGAATTCATTTCTTACATAAGAAAATTTTTGTTTCACGATATTTTTTGGTTAACTTCTTCTCCTTCTACGAGTTGAGTTAAAATGTAAGAAAAATGCTAAAAATAAGACAAAAATTGTCTCACAATAGGAGAGAGAGTATATGAGCTTAAATGAATCCTTGAGGTAGAGATTTATTTTGTTGGCAATTCTTAGAACAAAATAAAAGTAATGGAAAGATAACCAAATAAAGAGAGAGAGAGAGAGAGAGAGAGAGAGAGAGAGATCATGAAAGATATTTATATACCTTAAGCAAAGAAATCTATGCGAATCCATAACTGAGTACAGTATATATACTACAGTAGTGGCAGACACTCGTATAGTAAGTATAATTCATGTGGAGTAAAAAATTTATAAAATAATTCAAACAGTATTTCGCATCGACTATAATCGCTCGCCTTTCACTCTCTCTTTTTATCGAATTGTAACTCGCGTATTTAATCTTAATAAACGGTATGTTAACTACTCTTTTCTTTAAAGAGAGACAAATATGTTGTTTACGAATATTCAATATAAAACCTCAATAACTATTCTCTATGTATGGTATATAACAGAATATTCTGTAGTAATACTGACAGGAATTATACGAGTTTTCATTTATATTAAAACTGTTTTTTCTCTTTTTCTTTGTCACAAAAGCACTTCTCACTCATGAGATGATGATATTCTTGTGCTTATAATTTATGTGTCATCTGATGTAATGGCAATATAGGGCGAGACACCCTTTCCCTTTAGTTTCATAAAAGTTATTACGGATTTGTTTAAAAATTTTAAAATATAAAAAATATTTTATTGACTTTATTTTATTCTTTGAAAGGAATTCAACATATAAAACACTGTACACAATATGTATGAATAAATATATTTTGCTTTGAATTTTTGTATTATGAACATTTGTCTCAAGCCTTTTATTGTACTGGTAACCCTTTAGTATATTGTATTAATTTATAAACAATACTACTGTTTATTTCAAAAGCAATAAGTTATATTTTCAGTATTTGTTTATTAAAGTCAATATTAAATTTATAATTAGAACAATAGTATATTTATATATTTATATTTTAAATTACAAATTTCATCTAAAAATGTGTAAACAGTATAAAATATTTACGTCAAATATTGAAAAAACAATAATTTATAAATTATATTAGAAAATACGGACTCAATTCCTTGAATGGATAGAAAACATGACAATTGTTTTAAAGGAAAAATATGCTTTTATACTGATTATAACAAATAGTTATTTTCACATAAATTCTGATATACACTATCGTATAATACACCGTAAAACATAGCCTATCCTACAACCTATTTCTGTGCAACATTAGATGACCAGCAAACCAGATGGCCATTCACCCCAAACTAAGTTATATTTTAAAATACAATATTTAGATTTTATTTTGAATGTTTGAATCTATTATACAGTATAGCATTAGTATTTGTGATTTGATGACATGGCTGATTTTTCTACAGTGAATTTGCACACAAAGTAATTGAAAGACATTGCAAAGAAACTGGTGGAGAGAAAAACCACAACTCTATGGACACACAATAAAAGTAGATATAAAACCACAAATAAAAACGAGATCTAAAAGTGATGGCGAAAGCGAGTGGACACAAGTCTGTGCCCTAACTATGAGCTCATGAACTGACTTATGATTGCCAACAGAAAGACAAACATATCGTTAGACTTATGTAATAAATAGTGAGCAAAAATTTATAAGAATCCATACGAGAGACAAACTAACAATAATTTGCTAATATATTAAACATATATATAAAATCAAAAGTTTGTCCCCAATTAATGGCGCTAAACATCGCGACAATTGTCTTAACGTTTGATTTAATTGAACGCCTTTTTTGGTGTCATTTATTCGGCAACTCTTTTGTCGGTTAGAAATACAACAGAATTAACGAATCGATTGTCAAATATTAGTCTTTATTAATGTCTAAATTCGTAGTTCAATGAGCTTTTGGTCCAAAAACTTTTCTCGGATTCAATTTATTGTGTGTCGTGTCGTGTAGTTTAAGAGAGATTTTTGTATCTCTCGAAAATCAAAACCGAAGTTTTTTACTTTATTTTATTTTATTTTCATTTCATTACGATTTTCTTATACAAATCTCAAATATAATGCAATAAATTATTTGTCACATGAGTTGCCATTTATTTGTTAGACTCAATGCACAGATATATTGCTATTTGTTGTTAATTCTTTAAAAGTCATAAAATCTCTCTCTCTCTCTCTCTCTCTCTCTCTCTCTCTCACTCTACTAATGCACTCGTATTATTCTGGAGACATTATTGTTGAAAAATGTTTAATGAGTTTTTGCTCAACAAAGATATGAATTAATTAAATTAAATAAATCACATTTTTAATAATAATCGTACATTTCCTGTAAAGTATGGCATAAAAATAAATTATTCAGAAAAATCTATTTTACTCGGTATATTAGTGCACATTTTTTATTATATCCAACATTCATATTAAAGATTAAAGTTATAATTATTTGGTGACTGAGTGAGCGAAGCACAGACTGGTCTGATAACCTCATTAGACCCTCTGATAGGCTGTCTGTCCACACAAGTCGATGTCAAACACATGCAAATTAAACACAAATGCCAGTGAATAACGTAAATAAAATGATTGTCTGAAAGGCACGGTATGTTGAGTGGAGTATTGGTTTTTACTGGAGAGAGAGAGAGAGAGAGAGAGAGAGAAAGAAAGAGAGAGAGAGAGAGAGAGAGAGAGAGAGCACTCGAGTGACAATTTTCTGGTCGACTCGAAGCACTCGAGGCATCCATTGCCTCATTAATGCGGACTTCACTCGCCTTTAATGACAAACAAATTTCCAATTTTACTCACAAATAAACATTAACTCAAACGCAGAGCTGGTGGTCGTAATTGTGTCCATACATCCATACAATAGTCCATTAAATTTAAGTGAATTACAGACTACCAGCGCATCGGACACCAAGAATATACAACTTTTGAAAAGTAATGCATTATTTATAGCGAAATAAAAGTTAAAATGTTAAACAAAATACAAAATTGTTTAAAAAGGAAATCTGATTTGTAAGTATAAACTATCGATAAATGTAATAAACAATTAGTTTAATAGACCCTTCATATCGCACTTTAAAGTGGAAATTCATTTTTTAAAAACTCAACTATATAAAAAATTAAATATTTTATTTTTTTGATGTACAAAACATTTGCAATGTGCCAAAAAAAGCAATCAATCAAATGATAGCACACTTTAATAAAAAGCCATTCTTTGAAAGTAAATATATGTTTAGATTTTTATTTCATATTTTATTTTAACTTTAAGTTAGTATTCAGTTAAATAAGTAAAGTGTTTTTTTCCAAAAATAAATGATTGCCGTTTTTTACAACACTTGTAATAAAAGTTGAGATAAATTATATATTTGTCTCAAATTTAGCCAATTCAATTTCATGTCAAATAGATATATATATATATATATATTCTCATACGTCGGACATAACATCATAGAAATAGCCTCTAATGAGAAACATAAGAGTCCTTACAATAAGTTGTATAATAAATCACTGGGACATTGAAAGCATTCATATCTATTGGAGGGAACTCCTATGAGATTCCGATATTTTCATAGCCAATACATAAAAGTATTTATAAATAGAAATTTTTCTTAGAAAAAGGAGATTTGATATCGAAATTTTCAATAACTTTGTGACACTCCGTGTATGACTACTAACCAGATTGACATCAAATACTTTTTTACTGTAAATTGAATATACTTGGGATCAGGTTATAAAAGGATATAGTGGACAATAATGGGAATGCCTTATATTATATAAAATAGAAATACTAAAATTTTATATTACACATTGTGAATAAATAATTTATATTTATAAATATATAAGCTTTGGGATCAGGTTATAAAAGGATATAGTGGACAATAATGGGAATGCCTTATATTATATAAAATAGAAATACTAAAATTTTATATTACACATTGTGAATAAATAATTTATATTTATAAATATATAAGCCTGTTTTATACATAAATCTTATAAAATACTTAAGTAATGGCATAACATTTGATATTTGTAAGTTAAGCAAGAATATTTTAACAAGTATATTTACTATAGAAATAATTGTTAATTGTAAAATCTTATTTTTTTTATTTATCGTACATGACATTCTCAGTGTTTACAAACTACTTATAATTTAATAGAGTTTTAATACTTTTAAGTTTCAAAAATATAAGTATACATCAGAAATATGTGTTTATTTCATATTTATATTTTTATATCTTTATAAATCATCAAAAACTGCTTAAAGTATTGGCGAATATGCCCAACCATTTATTTACAATAAACTCGCTTTAAATTCACTATATTTGGTAAAAGTATTGATATTTACAAATATTTATATAAAACCCCTTTTTGACAATTTTGAAGAGATACACGTTTTACCAGAAAAATATGTGGAAAAGATATTATTATAAATGTAGCAAATATATCAGTATAAAACTTTTTTAAAATATTTTTGTCGAGAGCACATAAATAAAAGAAAATATTTGATAACATATTTTTAAGTCTTAACTCAAAATGTGAACACACTTTCAAGAATTTGTTTTGTCTAAAGATTGTAAAGTATTTGCTGAAAGAATTTTATATAAACGCCATATATTTTTCATAAACTTGATTTTATCCTGATCATTATAAATTTAGTTTATGTTATAAGAAAATAGAATGAAATTAATTTAATCTTAATTATCACAAAATGTGATTAAATGCTAAATTTCTATAAATATTGTAATGAAATATTTTATTTTTGTAGCACAAACTGTAACTTTAAAAAACATATAATTTGTTGGGTTTAATTACTATAAATAGCTTGGTAAATTGGATTATACTATGAAGCCCTAAAATGTATCTCTAGCAGATTCTCTACAGTAATGTTCATACACTTCTTAATACGTGAAAGTATAAACTTTTAACACAATTGTAGTGTATTTTTTATGACATCTATATATGAAAAATTTACGATTATTTGCCAAACAATGTATTTTTCTAATACAAAGTATGAAATTATTACCAAAAATCTTATTTCACTTCTATTTATAGCGAATTTAATAATTCTTTTATAGAAACGGATTCTTTTAGAAAAATAAAACTTTCATTAGTGTTGAGACGAAAAATTGTGAATTGTCAAGGATAATGACTTACAATCATAATCATCAGACAATACTTTCAAGTCATATAAGAGCTGGTAATGAGAGAGAGAGAGAGAGAGAGAGAGAGAGAGAGAAATGTTGTATAAAGAAAATCATTCAATACAAGGATATTCATCGCAAAGTCAAACACACATCCAATGTCTTCGCCGCCAAAATCAATGAACTAATGATCGTAAGAGACATACGATATTCATGTGAATCGTGAAACTCAATGAACGGCTCGGCGTTAATAACGCGAGGAAAACATTTCGACGAAAAAACAACTTTTGCTGTTTTAATGAGATATCATATCATTGCCATCAATACACGACAGAAATATTTAAATTCAGTTAATAAACACTCGTCTTAAGTGTCGATTAATATAACATTCAAATACAACACTAATCGATAGTTAAGTCTAAAAAATACTGTACAGTGTATTGCTAATAGTGTAATATAATAGCTCTCAAAATTAACTAATAATAGCTGAATATACTGTAGAATTCATACACAATAGCGTGTTTTATGTATTAAATATGGAAATAACAAAAACATAGGTATTAATGAAAAACATGTTTTTTGTAATATTTGCTGCAATACTTCAAACTAATGATGTCTTAATAAATAAAAATGATAAAAGAAAAACTTCTAATATATATAAATTGAATGCATTTGTAAATTAGTGACAGCAAACTGAAGGGAAAATACAACACAATTTCCATTTATCTCTCAATTGCATTATTCAGATAAATAAATAGTCAGCAAAAATATATGGGAAACACTTTATTTTGCGAATTAATTTCGAGCACAAGGATTACGGGCTCCGGTATGTACTGAAACACAGTGAGAGATAATGCAGCAAATTGCTTTTAAACAAAACAAAACACAACCAGCCAAAAATTTAACTTTCATTTGAATGTCAAATACAAAACGCATAACAAATTCAGCGATGATTTCAAACAAATATACAAAAAAGACAAAAACCAACGGAAAAGCGAATAAAACGTTTGAATTTGTAATCATATAAGTGCTCCTATGATGAGATAGGTATATAGGGATAGGGATGGGAGGGAGGGGGAGAGGGTAGACAATGGGCTCACAGATAGAGTGTGGAGGAGCGAAAAGAGCACACAATAAGCATAATATGTATTATAATTAGCCATAAAATATGAATAACGTGTCAAGGATAATGACTTACAATCATAATCATCAGACAATACTTTCAAGTCATATAAGAGCTGGTAATGAGAGAGAGAGAGAGAGAGAGAGAGAGAGAGAAATGTTGTATAAAGAAAATCATTCAATATATGGATATTCATCGCAAAGTCAAACACACATCCAATGTCTTCGCCGCCAAAATCAATGAACTAATGATCGTAAGAGACATACGATATTCATGTGAATCATGAAACTCAATGAACGGCTCGGCGTTAATAACGCGAGGAAAACATTTCGACGAAAAAACTTTTGCTGCTTTAATGAGATATCATATCATTGCCATCAATACACGACAGAAATATTTAAATTCAGTTAATAAACACTCGTCTTAAGTGTCGATTAACATAACATTCAAATACAACACTAATCGATAGTTAAGTCTAAAAAATACTGTACAGTGTATTGCTAATAGTGTAATATAATAGCTTTCAAAATCAACTAATAATAGCTGAATATACTGTAGAATTCATACACAATAGCGTGTTTTATGTATTAAATATGGAAATAACAAAAACATAGGTATTAATGAAAAACATGTTTTTTGTAATATTCGCTGCAATACTTCAAACTAATGATGTCTTAATAAATAAAAATGATAAAAGAAAAACTTCTAATATATATAAATTGAATGCATTTGTAAATTAGTGACAGCAAACTGAAGGGAAAATACAACACAATTTCCATTTATCTCTCAATTGCATTATTCAGATAAATAAATAGTCAGCAAAAAATATATGGGAAACACTTTATTTCGCGAATTAATTTCGAGCACAAGGATTACGGGCTCCGGTATGTACTGAAACACAGTGAGAGATAGTACAGCAAATTGCTTTTAAACAAAACAAAACACAACCAGCCAAAAATTTAACTTTCATTTGAATGTCAAATACAAAACGCATAACAAATTCAGCGATGATTTCAAACAAATACACAAAAAAGACAAAAACCAACGGAAAAGCGAATAAAACGTTTGAATTTGTAATCATATAAGTGCTCCTATGATGAGATAGGTATACAGAGATAGGGATAGGGATGGGAGGGAGGGGGAGAGGGTAGACAATGGGCTCACAGATAGAGTGTGGAGGAGCGAAAAGAGCACACAATAAGCATAATATGTATTATAATTAGCCATAAAATATGAATAACGTTATGAGGCATTGGGCATCGAAAAACTCTCAAATCGTTTCCTTGTATTCCGGGTGTACTGTAGTAGTGGGCAGTAGTCGTAGTCAACACCTGTCCCCTTCTCTCGACTACTATTCCACTGAATACTCACGTATCCAATGGTTTTTTCGGGAAATTCTGTACCTTTTGTGTGTGTTTTTCGAGGGACCAGTAATACATTCAGTGGAAGGGAAAGGCATTTGTGTGTGAATTGAATGCACACAGAGTTTAATAGGTTTTTCGCAGCGACAGGAAGAGTGTTGTGAGACGACAGGCCTCTGATGGCAATGGAAAGGTATGATAGATAATGAATAATGAGGCGCTTTGGAGAGAGAATTGGAGAGAGACATAGACATAGGGGAGAGAGCGAGAGAAATATGAGTGTATGTGAGTGTCAGGTGGAAAATATATGATAAGAGAGAGACCTACAAAAAACGCTATACAATAACACAAACACATCATAAGCTCTCTCTCTCTCTCTCTCTCTCTCTCTCTCGCCTCTGTAATGACATAAAAGATATATAAAAATCCATTGCGTAAGGAGAGAGGGAGAGAGAGAGAGAGAGAGTCCACAGTCCATGGAGAGAGGGACAGGTATTATAGTGAGTTCTCTCACAGTATGTGTTTGGAAAAGAGAAAAATAATATATAAATCCTTAATAAACGTCGACTTTAATCAAACAAAACCGATGAGAATATAAGACATAAAAAGACAAAAAACACAGAAATTTAATCAAAAAATTCTTAAGAAATACAACGAAACGAGAAAAAATAATACAAAAAAATCAAGTCTAAGAAACAGCAAAACGAGAAATTAATTTCCAAAGTAATACAAAAAGTATATTTTAATATTAAAAATGAAAAAGTAAAATAAATTCAACCAAAAACTCGTAATAAATCGCAAGGAATTGTAAGGTTTTTCGTCAGCGATATTACATTTTAATAACAAAATAAAATAAAAATACTTGAAAATTATATATATTTGTATTCGCGATTAGAAAACTTGGCAATTTAATTACTTGGCAAAGTATAAATAAAAATACAATCAACAAAAAAGGTATATACATATAAATTATAATCAAATTGCAAATGAAATATCGGCTCTGCATTCAAATGAGCCAAAAGTTTTTCAAATGGACACTAAAAACAAGACAACAAACACTCGTAAAAGTAACACAAAATACAAATATAAATTAAATATTTAAAAACTGGTTGCCATTAAAACTTGGAGATAATAAATATGCATGGCGTGTATACCGGTATGGCATATACACTGAGGCAAATGGCAAATGGGGGAGCACTGGGAGGCTTAGCATCTCCGGCAATACTGGTGTTGTGCACCAAATGAAGACATTTGTATGGTGTGTGCGAAACGGCATCAAAATATTGATATAATTAAAAATGCAATAAAATGAGAGGATTTGTGCACAACTAATGTGTATATTTCCTGTACTTTTTGTGCCCAAACCGTGTGTTTCGCGACTAATAGACTGTTTGGTCTTCAAAATTAAAACCAGATGTTTGTTATTACAGTATATTATTGTTTTTATATACGTTTATAATACTGAATATACAGGCGTACGAAATAACAGTCATTTCGGAGCTGTTATTTTAATTAAATATAAATATCAGAGACTTAAAATAATAATAATAACTTTTTTCCATATTTTATAATGCACTCAAAAACACTATTCAATTATAATAACACAGATATAATGACTGAAATATAAAAACACAAGACAATCGTTATAATGGCATACATTAAGTGGAAAGGCACAATGTTTTATATAATAACTGAAATGATTATATAAAGGGGTTTTTGTTTTGGTAAAACATCATAATAGTATACTGGGAAGTAATATTTGATTTCTTAAAAAATAAAAAACAAAATACTCAGCAAAACGTACATCAGATGTAATGAACAAAATTTTAAAGGAATGAGTGATAAGAATATATATATATATGTTTCGAGAGAGAGAGAGAGAGAGAGAGAGAGATCCCTAAAAATAATAGTAATAATCATTAGTAGTTTTTCGAGAAGTAAACGAAAAAAGATTTTTGTGCCAAAAAAGTAACAAAAATATTAGTTCCAGTGTTTGAGGCGAATAAAGGGCACAAAAAACTTTATACACATTAAAGAAATACAACAAAAAATTACTGAAAAACTATTAGTGAGTATTATATGTACAACAGATATGGAAGGAGAGAGAGAGAGAGAGAGAGAGACGAGGGAGAGGTATCTCTTAACTAATTTAAAGCTTTTTTACTTTAAAAGAGAATAATCATTGACTTAAACTAAAAACGTGAGACTTAGATCAGGCGCTAAAAAGCTTAGCTCTCTCTCTCTCTCTCTCCTTAATAACAATTTTTTGTTCTTCACATCAAATGGCAAACACGTTATCAACTAATGGCTCGCCTCCAGACTTATCAGACCTTCAGAAATATATAATATATATATGAGAGAGAAAAGAGAGTCCAAAGACTGAGCGCATAAAAGAGCACTTAAAACAAGGACACCGTTGGCATCGATGAGAGCTACCACCACATCCAACACTACATCCCAAACCCATGACACAGCCGTACATACTATACCACATACTCCTAACGTAATGAATACAACATAAACACTGCGATAATGTAAGACTTTTGGAAATTATTTTTTATTTCCAAAATTTATTCCCTCTCTCTTTAAACACATTTGAGATCCACTTCAGGCCCTTTGGATTATCACATACACAACCTCACAGCCCCTCCATTGCTGGGTTATATTAGTAGAAGAACAGTAGTAGTCGTTAGTCGTGTCTAACATTTTTGCACATTTCGTATATCATATTCTCGAAGCCCTGTCTTAACAGTCGAGGACCTAATGAATGCTCAAACGACTCAACACAACCACTCCAGAGAAAAAGTAATAAAACGAGAATTTAATGTCTGTTTTGGACTCAAGAAATAACGAATAACTTTGAGAGAGAGAGAGAGAGAGAGAGAGAGAGCGAGCTGAGTCAATCAAATCAAATGATAGATCGGAGCTGATAGTGAACAATGAAATTATACATTATATGAATGTATGAATGAATATATTATACAATGAATGCATTTAGCAGTCGAGTCCATGAGGGGTATGACTATAAGGGAAAGACATTTGCAATACCCATGCGATTGAACACTGGAATACAAATTGAAATCCAATTGACTATTACTTCGATTGGGGAGTGATTTGCACACAGAATATGAATCCAATGAAAAAAAGCTCAACAAAAATACATAAAACACTTTTTACACTACATTTGAATACATTTTTCTCTCTCTTTCCTCTGCAATGCAAATGCAACTAAAAATCAATTCAAATTGAATTTAAAAAAGTTTCGTTCATTTTGTTGTTGTCTAAGAAATAGTGAGTCCAACAAAAAGCCAGAGATAGAGAGAGAGAGAGAGAGAGAGAGAGGCATAAAAATAAGATGAGAGAAATGTTTGTTGTATTGAAATATCCAACATTTCATTCGTTGCCAGACATTCATTAAGGCTTTCCAATTGAATACTGTGTTTAAGGAATACATACTATTCTCTCACTCACACCACTATCTCTACAAAGACTATACACTACTTCATAAGAGACTTGTAATAAAATCGCATTCAATAGAAAGACTCGCATTGAATGGCAATTGAATGGCAAAGTCCTCGCTTTTCAATGGAGACTACATTCAAAGAAAATTAAACTTTTTTCTCTCTTATTTTGTATCGCTAGAGAAAATTATCTGCAAAAAAACTGAATCACAAGATATGTATATCTCTCCGAAAGACTCTCTCGGAAAATGCAGTCATTTTCTAATTGAATGATAAAAAAAAGTCAATTTTTATATTAAAAATAAAATATAAGAGAATTGAGAGATAAACATATTACTACATGTAATATATGAATCAAAACTACTGTATTTATCATTTTATGTATAATTTTCAATGTGAAAACCAATGGATTACTAAATATTACATTTTACACATTGGTCCAGGGTTGATGTTTGATATTACAGTATAATCATGAAGTTGTGATTCACTCGATAGGCCTAATGGTCAGTAGAAATATTATTATATTACTGTATATATTACATGTATATTGTATATACCATTGAATCTCATTGGAAAAAACTACAAACTAATAATAATATTGTATTATATAACTTGAATAATATTCTGTAAATTAAATATGAAAGGGTAGGGCATGTATGTGTAGGTATGGCATTTATGGATTATAATGGCAGTGCAAATTAAAGGTATAGTCGCACAAAAACTAAATATGAAAAATCATTAATTTTTTGTTACTATTTTCACCACAAAAACCAATTTGTACTCAACTATTGCAGTCATTGGGAATATGAAATGCAATACAAAAACCAATACATTTGTGTTGTATTTGATTTGAATTCAAAATTGTACTCAAAATTAACACACAATTTATGAGATTAATAATAAATAAGACAAACCAAATGCAAGGCTGTGCTCGAGCACTGGTATGATATATGATATGATATGAAATACACTATAATATTAAACATTGAGTTCGTGGCATTTGATTTTGTGTCCATAACTTCTTAACTATCAGTACTCTTATAATAAAGACACGAATTATTATAAATATAAACAACAATTTGAGGGAAAAGGAGAGAAAACAACGAGTTTTTAGAGTTGTATTCAAAGTGAGAAAAAACAAGAATTCAAATCTCGAGTCGTGAATAGTATTTGATTATAATATCTGAAGATTTTTTCTATGAAAACATTTCGAGAGAGAGAGAGAGAGAGCTGAGTATTAATAGTGAGCTTTGACTTAACAAGTATTACTAAGTTATTCGGACCCACGGCTTGCACCGGGAGATTGCAATTGAGAGAGACATAAATGAAAGGTGGGGTACGGGTTATATGGGAACGGTATGGGTAAGGTATGCCCCAACCAGGGCTGTTAAACTATTTTACACTACTATTTGACAAATAGTGCAAATTGGGACACTGGTCAGGGAGGCATTGCGACCAGACTTGAACATGACCTGGACACATTTAATTCTAAACAAAATACAATTGCCTTTCAAACACAGACTCCCTAAACATTATTAGACAAATTGACATCAATTTGAATTGACAAATCGCGTAATATTCATAATAATCACAAATCAACTGAACATTAAGTGCATGTATTTGCAACTTATCGCCACTAATCTCCTGGCACTATATGTGTCGTTGACGGGCTCATAGGGGGACAGCCCTCCTAATGTAGTACACGGTTTGCAGGCCTAGGCTAACACACGCACAATATACTGCACACACTATACTTCACCAGGTCATATTGACCGCCTGCATGGACACAAACTGCATTACTCTACTCAAACTACATTGGCTTAATTGAGTGAAAAGTGAAACACAGGGACAACACGTATATAACCATTGCTGAGATAATACCGCACCTCTTGAAGTGGTCTATAATCCGGTCTTCGCGTATGTTTTCGGGCAAATTTCCGACCCATAAATGTCTGGTCTCTCTCACCATAATTGTGATTATAGTCCGCGGTATCCAGTACAATTAGTACGCATAGCACTCGCACACAAACACATGGCATATGTATATATCGTACACATATATGAACGGTTGGATACAACACACACACTTCACTGTCAAAAAATGGTGTTCATATGGATATCCAAATGGTGTGTTTGGTATCAAATACTGTATTATATCTCCCAAACGCTCACTGACTTGTGAGTGAGTGGTTTGCCCTTCCCGTACGTATACGCCAGTAATCTACCAGTGCGAGAATGGGAAAGGTACATTGCTGCTTTTTGGGGAGTATAGCATTGTGTACAGTGATGGGATGCATGCTATGCCAGTGCCTGACACAGCGCCTACATGTGCCTATCAAATGTACTAACCAGTGCGAGGGGAACGGTAGGCCATCTATGTCTATAGTTTTTTGGTTATTCATTAATAATTGATTTTCTTTTCTCCATTAAATTAGTGGATTTTGATTTGAGTTATACTTATGTCATGTATTTTATATTCACTGATTAGCTACCGGTGCATTTTGTTTGTAATTTATTTAAATAAAGTTTCTACAAATTGCAAATCAAGTTAATTTAATTTAATGACATTTTATTGATGAGACAAAAGCATTTAGTTTTGTAATGACTGTATTTCTTAAATTTTATTTATTTATCGCAACTATCAAAAAATATGTTTCATTTCTTACGAAATATAATAAAATTGCAAAAATATGTGTTTTAATGATAACCAGGCCATGTCACATGTTTCACTTATATTTTACTTATATTTTCAATTTAATTAATAGTAAATTATAAATTATAAGTCTGTACAATACATCTTTCGAATGTAAAAACGTTTTGAATTGTGTTTTGAGATTCAAACACTCTCTAAAAGTCAAGTTAACTTTAAGTTAATAACTTAGTTATCCTGTAGATACTGACACACTAACACACGTAAGTAATTACTTTGATTGCATGGGTCAGTCACATGGCTGTGTTATTTGATAGCCAGCAAAACATTTAATATTAATTATAGATATTTCTATTAATACTGTATCTGTGTATGCCTTATGACTTACAGTGCATTATCAATGAATGGGACGACTGTTTGTCCGACACTGTAATCCTCATTAAGACCCCCACCTTAGGGTCTCAACCCATGCACACAATTAACGGCAAAATTGGGTTCACTGTGTCGGGCAAACAACTGTCCGCAAGACTTACCGTCTCATGTGAGCTGTTGAGCTGCCGGTGCTAACCGTCGCTAAATCCGTGCACACCATCTGTTTTTGCACCACAAATATTTTTAAAACAAACCCCACTTTTTTAGGCTAACCCTCTGGAAAACACTGTCCCCTCTAAGTGTCAATTACCCCACAGTCACCCTAACCATCCCCTCCCCAGGAAAGCCTATTATACCCATTTGATAGCACCCCAGGCCCTACAGCCCTCCAGTGGTGTTCAAACCTAAGGGGGTTTTCTGATTGTAATTAAAGGCTTAAGTATTTTTTGTAATAAATATTTTG
>CAJPVJ010001632.1:0-10865 GCA_905397405.1 Oppiella nova | reverse complement strand
ATCATTTAGTAGTACAGTAATATTATATTATAAGTTATAATTTATATTATTAATTTGTATTTTAAAAATAATTTAATAAAATATTAAAATGATCAATTTAATTAAGGAGAGTTTGTCTAAACAAAAAGTGCAATGTCCATTTTATATTTTATGTTCAATTACATTTTTATATCAAATTTACACGATATGTGAAATATATTTCTCATACAAAACCACAACTTCTGTCAGTTATGGAGACTTTTCGGTCATATCTCTGCCGGCAATCACTATATGTTTCAATAAACTCGATGTCTTAAGGGATGAGTATTTGAATCAAATTAATATAAATCCCACAAATGATAACGAACTTAAAACTAGTGATAAGTTGTTGAAGTTTTACAATACTTACACGATCAGAGAGCAGATCGATATATACCTCAAAAACTATAGCCAAATATTTGAAATTTGTTTGGTTTCCAATTCAAAACTATCCAGGGTAAAAAATGATACAAAATCTTGGAAAAGATATTTGAGTTGTAATGATATTAGTCCTGTTAAAACATCAATTAATTATGGATTGTGAGTATAATTAGCGCATAGTTTTTATATCTCATGTATAATAATAAATTTATAATTTTTACCGCAGAATGTGTTTTACATTTATGTCACAAACCAATGGAGTATACGATGAAAGGCTTCAAATGGAAAATGATTTTATGTTTAAAGATTTGAATGTAATACTAATTTATATTAAATTACGGCTAAATAGCAGGGTCTTATTTAATAAGATCAAGGTAGGTGTGTCGATCCATGGAAACGACCTATTGCCTAATAATATATACAGATATAGTTTTCTAGAATATTCAATAATAGATGATGATGTCAACACCAAATATATCCAGTTCACTAAATTAATTAGTAATTCATTGCCGGCACCGTATGAAACTAATTGTGTAGACTATAGGGAAAGGTATGGTCAAACATTATTTGATTGCATTGAAAAGTGCAGGGTAAGGGAGTTAAATAGTTATTAATTATTTAAATATTAAGTTATACATTAATAAACGAAAAATACATGCAAAAAATAATATTAATTATAATAATTTTATCACTACTATTACTATTGCCAGAATTAAGTATTAAATTAATAATTGTAAATCTATTTTGTTGTCCATTCTTTATCACTTGTATTGTATGTTATTTACATATATTAATATGTATTATATAAATAAATAGATGTTATATTCATTTAAGAAATTAAAGACTATTACATTTTTTAGATATAATTTTTAATATTATAACGTAGAATATACTTTTTTGCATAATAGCAATCACATAAGATTATTAAATATTTTAAAATTATTTTCTACTTATAGTCCCTAAAGTACAAAACTACGTAGCTGATTACGTAGAGGTAAACCCAGATCAAAAACGTTATTACCTTTAACTCTTATATCAACACTTATATTTTTGGGTACATAAACAATTGATCTAGTGCATGTGTCGAGTTTATAAAACAGTACGGTACTGTTAAAAATAACATTATTATCACATATCTTATAGACAGTAATTATTATTAAAGTGTGTTAAATACTCTATTAGAGATCAGTAAATGTGCCAGCACATTACACGTATCAATAGGACTTTGATATTTCAGCACTTGTGTGACATTTACAAATATCATTTATAGATAATTTATTGTAAAATATCATATAAAATAAAATCAACATTTTATATTCATACAAAACATAGTATTTTATTTTATTTTTACTTCGCATTATGAAGTCTATAATAAATACAATCATTATTTTATTAACAATTCATGGGTCGACAGCTTTTTTCGGTCCACACATATATCCATCACATTCTGAGGCTAATGTCAAACTGGATGGCGATGTCGGGGAACCACTATATTTGACGCCATACATCGAGAGTGGACGGGTAGCTGAGGCACAAAAGTTGAGTCGAGTGTCGGGTCTGCCCTCAGCGCCCAATATTACCCACTATTCCGGGTTTCTCACCGTTAATAAGGAATACAACAGTAATATGTTTTTCTGGTACTTCCCGGCACTGGTATGTCAGTGATTTAAAATGTTAAAAAATATATAAAAACTATATGTTATATTCTAATAGTAATATTTTAAATGTTATCATGTTTATTTATTTTAAAAGTATTACATAAACTACTAAATTACAAAAACAATTATAATTATACCCGAACAGAATGGTAACAAAAAATCACCTGTACTACTGTGGCTTCAAGGAGGGCCGGGAGGTTCATCAATGTTAGGGCTGTTCACAGAGCACGGACCCATCGTATTGGATAAGAATCTAACGCCTAGTCTTAGGGAATACACGTGGGGTCAGGAGTTCTCCCTGATATACATCGATAATCCAGTTGGCGCTGGCTTTAGTTTCACTGATAATGACCTTGGTAGGAATATTAATATCATTTAAGGTTATATGTTTACTAAACCTTTTTGATATTATAGGTTATACTAATAATGAGTCCGATGTGGCCCGGGATCTCTACGAATCCTTACAGCAGTTTTTCACACTATTTCCCGATGAGAGACAAAACGATTTCTATATAACGGGTGAGTCATATGCAGGGAAATACGTGCCGGCGATCGCCTATAAGATACACTCAGAGGGAAAGGCATCTAATATTAACCTGAAAGGTATAGCCATTGGGGACGGCCTTATAGACCCGGTCAGCCAATTTGACTATGCACCATTTCTATACCAAACCGGACTCATCGATGAGAATCAAAGAGATTATGTCAATACAGAGACTAATAAAGCGATTGAATTCATCAATAATAAAAAGTATCTGGATGCCTTTAAGACTATTGATATACTATTGACTGGTAGTGATTCTTACTTTAAAAACGCTACGGGACTGTCATTTTATTTCAACTATTTGTTGACTAATAGTCCCGAAGAGTTTAATTATTATCCCAAATATCTGGGACTGGAAGCCACCAGACGTGCCATACATGTCGGGAATCTAACCTATAATGACGGCAATAAAGTGATGGATCATTTGATGGCAGATATCATGCAATCAGTGAAGCCATGGCTGACCACACTTATGGACGCAGACTATAAGGTATTAAATATGAATTAGATTAGATGACTTAGATATAATGCGCATGGGAATTTTTCATAAATATCAAATAGTGAATCTAAAAAAATTTAGTGAAAGTTAAATCAATTATAATTTTAGAGATATCTAACCGTATAATTAAAATGTTTGTTGTAACGTTATGTTGCATCCAGGTTATGCTATTCAGTGGTCAACTGGACATAATAGTGGCGGCCACTCTCACTGAGAACTTCATTCAAAGCATAAAGTGGTCGAAAGCGAGTCAATACAAGTCCGCTGACAGACTCGTGTGGAAAGTCAGTGATAAGGACACAGAAGTGGCCGGTTATGTAAGGGTTGTCCACAACTTTTATCAAGTAATTGTTCGCAATGGGGGTCATATACTAGCATATGATCAGCCCAGGGCTGCCCGGGATATGATAACTAGATTTGTAAAAAATAAATCGTTTAAAACTAATGAATTGCTAATTAAAAACTAACTTTTAATAAACTAAATTCAGTTTAATGTTCATAAAGTTAATAATTTTAACATTCATTTTTACATTCATTAATTATTTTGTTTATAGTAATTATATATTTTTTTAATGGTTTTTAATTATTTTTTATATCTTAATGGTAAATCATACTAAAATTGTGTTTCACATGAATGCCAGATTAATATCATAGACTCGATAATATAGAGTTGAAAAGTAAATATTATTTTAATAAAATTATCTAAAGAATTATATAACAATGGATATAAAGTTTTAAAGTTATAAAGTTTATATAAAGTCTATTTTGTGCATTTGATGGCAATATTTCATATACTCTACTGTACGTTTAAATAATTAATTATATATTTTATACTAAACTGTAAAACAATACATGTACCAATTAATTTTAATAAATAAAAATTTAATTTAAAAATGAATTTTTAATAATATAATATAATGAAGTCGTTTTTAATTTATATGTAATATAATTAAATATGTTTATTGATTGAAAACATTGATCGATACGAATTGAAAATTAAAAAATACATAATATTTTAATCTAAAAATTGAATACTTTAACAATATACTGTAATTAAAGTATAAATTTGAGATAATAATAATTTGAGAATAATTAAGATGATTGAATATTTATATTTTTTATATACCTAAATAACAATAATATCACTCGTAATACTTTCTTAGCTTATCATAGATTTTCTTAAAAGTCAAATGCATGTATACGACAACAATATTAAATGAGAGCATGGACAATCCAATCCACATACCAATAGTACCCCCGATATTATAAATAAGTTCGTTGTAATCCATAGCTAAATGTTCACTAATTTGCGGCTCTATGTAATTTAACGGGATCAAATTGATTAATGTGTAGTTTAAATTGGATCTCCCTGTTAATGGGTTTACTTGTAACGTCACGTAGCTACATAAATTACCATATTTATAACATTGCTTATAATTCAATTGACCCAATGTCTTATTCCCGGGTTTATTAGTATACGGGCAAAATTTATATCCATTATCTACCTTGTCCATATATTTATCGATTTCCAGAAAATACATGTACCAAATATATCCAGTACACTAAATTAATTAGTAATTCATTGCCGGCACCGTATGAAACTAATTGTGTAAACTATAGGGAAAGGTATGATCAAACATTATTTGATTGCATTGAAAAGTGAAGGGTAAGGGAGTTAAATAGTTATACAAATGGGTGGTGGGAGTTTTATCTATCATACAACACATCATCGGATAATAAACTTAAAAGTTTTTTGAAATTTTTTCATATGAAACCAAATCTCGATATAAGAATTGCTAAACAATGCAAGAAATTGTGTGGATTTAAAAGGGAGTGTCGACAGGAATACTATGAAATAAATACAATCAAAAAGCCCAGACCTTGGAAGGGGTCGCTTATTATGCTAATGGCCCCCAATAGACCTGACATTATATACACTGATTCACCGAAAATACTGTTTGAAGAGTTTGTGTCATATATTGCATCCTATGTTAGCCTATGGTTTGGATTCTCTATTATAATGTTATCCAATGTTATTCACAAATGCTATCTATATTTTTACACTAAAATTTATAAATTTTATTTAAATATTGTTAATAATGTTAATTATTTAAATATTAAGTTATACATTAATAAACGAAAAATACATGCAAAAAATAATATTAATTATAATAATTTTATCACTACTATTACTATTGCCAGAATTAAGTATTAAATTAATAATTGTAAATATATTTTATTGACCATTTTGTATCACTTGTATTGTATGCTATTTACATATAATAATATGAAACATATAAATAAATAGATGTTATATTCATTTAAGAAATTAAAGACTATTACAATTTTTGAGATTTAATTTTTAATATTATAAAATAAAATATATTTTTACAATTTGCATAATAGCAATCACATAAGATTATTAAATATTTTAAAATTATTTTCTAACTATAGACCTTAAAATATGAAACTACGTAGCTGATTACGTAGAGTTATACCCAGATCAAAAACGTTTTTAACCCTTATATCAACACTTATTTTTTTGGGTGCATAAACAATTAATCTAGTTTATAAAACAGTACGGTACAGTTAAAAATAATATTTATTATCAAATATAGACAATGATTATTATTACAGTGTGTCAGATGCTCTATTGAAGATCAGTAAATGTGCCAGCACATTACACATATCTATAGGACTGATATTTCAGCACTTGTGTGACATTTACAAATAAATCATTTTTAGATCATTTATTATGAAATCTCATATAAAATAACACAACACTTTATATTCAGAGAAAATATATTTTTTTTATTTTTACTTTTCATTGTAAATGATCTAAAAATGATTTATTTGTAAATGTCACACAAGTGCTGAAGTATTAAAGTCCTATAGATATATGTAATGTGCTGGCACATTTACTGATCTCTAATAGAGTATATGACACACTATATTCATTTTTCATTATGAAATCTATAATAAATACAATTATTATTTTATTCACAATTCATGGCTCGACAGCTTTTTTCGGTCCACACATATATACATCACATTCTGAGGCTAATGTCAAACTGGATGGCGATGTCGGGGAACCACTGTTTTTGACGCCATATATCTCTAGTGGACGGATAGCTGAGGCACAGAAGTTGAGTCGTGTGTCGGGTCTGCCCTCTAATAAATCATTTTTAGATCATTTATTATGAAATCTCATATAAAATAACACAACACTTTATATTCAGAGAAAATATATTTTTTTTATTTTTACTTTTCATTGTAAATGATCTAAAAATGATTTATTTGAGTATTTACAGAGTATATGACACACTGTATTCATTTTTCATTATGAAATCTATAATAAATACAATTATTATTTTATTGACAATTCATGGGTCGACAGCTTTTGTCGGTCCACACATATATCGTAGTGTAAGACTCCGATTACAGTTTGACCTACCGCTACAGCCCCTTGGTGACAAAAACTGCGGTATATAGAGATCACCTGCCTATCGACTCCGTGTCTTCAACTCAGCACACAGCCCAGACGGGAGAGCGCCCAATATTACCCACTATTCCGGGTTTCTCACCGTTAATAAGGAATACAACAGTAATATATTTTTCTGGTACTTTCCGGCACTGGTATGTCAGTGATTTAAAATGTTTAATATATTATATATGTTATAGTCTAAATGTTATCCACTTAATCTGCCTTGTTCATTTATTTAAAAAATATTATATAAATTACTAAATTACAAAACAATTATAATTATACCCGAACAGAATGGTAACAAAAAAGCACCTGTACTACTGTGGCTTCAAGGAGGACCGGGAGTTTCATCAATGTTTGGTCTGTTCACAGAACACGGACCCATCGTATTGGATAAGAATCTAAAGCCTAGTCTTAGGGAATACACGTGGGGTCAGGAGTTCTCCCTGATATACATTGATAATCCAGTTGGCGCTGGATTTAGTTTTACTGATAATGACCTAGGTAGGAACATTAATATAATTTTAAGGTTATATGTTTACCTTTTTGATATTATAGGTTACGCTACTAATCAGTCGGATGTGGCCCGGGATCTCTACTCAGCCCTCCAGCAGTTTTTCACACTATTTGCCTCAGAGAGACAAAATGATTTCTATATAACGGGTGAGTCATATGCGGGCAAATACGTGCCGGCGATCGCCTATAAGATACACTCCGAGGGAAAGGCATCTAATATTAACCTGAAAGGTATAGCCATTGGGAACGGATGGATAGACCCGGTTACCCAGTTGGGCTATGGACCATTCCTATACCAAACCGGACTCATTGATGAGAATCAAAGAGATTATGTCAATACAGAGACTAATAAAGCGATTGAATTCATCAATAATAAAAATTATCTGGATGCTTTTAAGACTATTGATATACTGACTGGTCTATGGTCTATGGATTCTTACTTCAGAAACGCTACGGGACTCTCATTTTATTACAACTATTTGTTCACTAATAGTCCCGAAGAGTTTAATTATTATTCCAAATATCTGGAACTGGAGGCCACCAGACGTGCCATACATGTCGGGAATCTGACCTATAATGACGGCAATAAAGTGATGGATCATTTGATGGCAAATATCATGCAATCAGTGAAGCCATGGCTGANCATTATAATAGAGAATCCAAACCATAGGCTAACATAGGATGCAATATATGACACAAACTCTTCAAACAGTATTTTCGGTGAATCAGTGTATATAATGTCAGGTCTATTGGGGGCCATTAGCATAATAAGCGACCCCTTCCAAGGTCTGGGCTTTTTGATTGTATTTATTTCATAGTATTCCTGTCGACACTCCCTTTTAAATCCACACAATTTCTTGCATTGTTTAGCAATTCTTATATCGAGTTTTGGTTTCATTTGAAAAAATTTCAAAAAACTTTTCAGTTTATTATCCGATGATGTGTTGTATGATAGATAAAACTCCCACCTCCCATTTGTATAACTATTTAACTCCCTTACCCTGCACTTTTCAATGCAATCAAATAATGTTTGACCATACCTTTCCCTATAGTCTACACAATTAGTTTCATACGGTGCCGGCAATGAATTACTAATTAATTTAGTGTACTGGATATATTTCGTGTTGACATCATCATCTATTATTGAATATTCTAGAAAACTATATCTGTATATATTATTAGGCAATAGGTCGTTACCATGGATCGACACACCTACCTTGATCTTATTAAATAAGACCCTGTTATTCAGCCGTAATTTAATATAAATTAGTATTACATTAAAATCTTTAAACATAAAATCATTTTCCATTTGAAGTCTTTCATCGTATACTCCATTGGTTTGTGACATAAATGTAAAACACATTCTGCGGTAAATATTATAACTTTTATTATTATACATGAGATATAAAAACTATGCGCTAATTATACTCACAATCCATAATTAATTGATGTTTTAACAGGACTGACATCATTACAATTCAAATATCTATTCCAAGATTTTGTATCATTTTTTACCCTGGATAATTTTGAATTGGACAACAAACAAATTTCAAATATTTGGCTATAGTTTTTGAGGTATATATCGATCTGCTCTCTGATCGTGTAATTATTGTAAAACTTTAACAACTTATCACTAGTTTTAAGTTCGTTATCATTTGTGGGATTTATATTAATTTGATTCAAATACTCATCCCTTAAGACATCGAGTTTATTGAAACATATAGTGATTGCCGGCAGAGATATGACCGAAAAGTCTCCATAACTCACAGATGTTGTGGTTTTGTATGAGAAATATATTTCACATATCGTGTAAATTTGATATAAAAATGTAATTGAACATAAAATATAAAATAGACATTGCACTTTTTGTTTAGACAAACTCTCCTTAATTAAATTGATCATTTTAATATTTTATTAAATTATTTTTAAAATACAAATTAATAATATAAATTATAACTTATAATATAATATTACTGTACTACTAAATGATTACTTGTATACTGTATAGTATACATTGTATTACATGTCAAACATGTTATTGAATGTTTTTAAATAGCTTTAAATATTTATAAAGCCTTTATGATAATTATTAGAAAAATAATATTAATACTGTAAACATTCATTATTAACATTTTGAAAACATAACGATTACAAACCAAAACTTGTCAGTGAAATATAAAGATTTCATAAAAGAAACATTTATTATTTATGTTATAATCAATCTAAATAGTGGAAATAAATTTTATATTGTGTATTTATCAACATTGATTATACGTTATACAACTTGATTGTTAATTTCATATTAATATTAAATAGAAATTAAGTAATTATTCGCATTTGACATAACATATATTTTCCATAACTATTGTATATTTATTAATAAATGTTATTGTAAATGAATTGTATAAACATTGAAAAATATAGAAACAAAAAATTACTATTTCAACAATATTGATTAATAAATAAAAGGTTACAAATTGTGTACAGTATTATCGTAATATAGAATTATCCTGAAAACATTTTACATTTTAAAGATCTTTATTGAAATTTGTTTATGAAATAATTATCTACATATCATAATAATAATGATAAATTAAACAATTTGTTTCATATGGTGCGGGCAATGAATTAATAATTTTTTTGCACTGAATATTTTATAAAAATTTATTAAATTAACTTAATAATGCTATAGTATAGCTAATAGAAATCATTAGTATAATTATACAGTAATATAAAAGATTTTGTGCTGTTTTTAGGTATAAAATATTGAAAACTTTAATAATAAATAATTTAATACAGTAATATTATACTTGAATGTATACTTTAATGATAAATAATAAATTACTACCATGTTGGAAATAATTGAAAAATGCAATATTTTTAAATATTTTGCTATATTAAACCTCGATATTTTAATTATCTAAATATCGATTTTAACTTCATAAATGTCACATTGAAATGGCATAGTATTTTAAAATTCAAAGATATTTTCAAATATAATTGAATATTGATTGATACTTTCATAATGAATTTTATTAACCAGTAATATCACAAATACCTTATACTCCACATTTGATATCACTTGAATATTTTATAAAAATTTATTAAATTAAATTAATAATGCTATAGTATAGCTAATACAAATCATTAGTGTAATTATACAGTATTATAAAAGATTTTATGATGTTTTTACGTATAATATTCTGTATATTGAAAACTTTAATAATAAATAATTTAATAATATTATACTTTAATGTATATTTTAATGATAAATAATAAATTACTATCATGTTGAAAATAATAGAAAAAGTACAATATTTCTAAATATTTTGCTATATTAAACCTCGATATTTTTATTTTCTAAATATCGATTTTAACTTCATAAATGTCACATTGAAATGGCATAGTATTTTAAAATTCATAGATATTTTCAAAAATAATTGAATATTGATTGATACTTTCATAATAAATTTTATAAACTAGTATGAAATAGCTTATATATACCACATTTGGAACTCGTTTACTGATATAAACGGTTTGATCATAAAATAAGTTTTAAAATGTCTAAGTATTTTCACATTAATTTTGGTATACTTGTAAAGCTTATCTTGGTCATATTTTTCTCATATCAAATAGTTGAAGAAATTGTCAATTATTTAAATTATGACGTTATTTACGACTTGCAATACGACCCAAAGTCGGCGTACTTTGTGTACAACTCGTCCATAACTTTGTGTTTCAATCGACACTATTCGCGGGAATTCC
>CAJPVJ010001631.1:0-15647 GCA_905397405.1 Oppiella nova | reverse complement strand
TCGCACTGGTATTCACACTAAACTGACTCTTATTTTATAATTTACTTTTGTATTTACACTTTTGCGTGTTTGGATTCATACTTATCGTGGGATTATGAGCACAATTCAGTGAGAATGGTAATACTGTGTATCAATGAAAATCAGTAATATTGTGTACAGTTTTATGTAAGAAACAGTTGTCTAGCACAGACTACTGATACTATACAGTACACTTAGTGATTCAAATCTTTCATAAATTGTATCATATTATATAACTTATTTGCAAATTAAATACAAATATCGAAATTTTTATTGATAACCATTGGGTATAGATTAGTCCAAAAAATTAAATAATAATAACTCAAATAAATTTAAATTAATGCAAATATAAAAATATATGTGAAAAATACATATAAATTGGAATTTAAATCAAAAGCTCATCAATTTTTCAACCGATAAGCGATATCTCGGATTAATTGATTGAAATGAACAAAAATTGAGATAAAAAATTGGTGCGAAAAACCATTTTAATGATTGATTGGCCACTAAATGGCTAAATAATAGCAGTTTGCAAAAAAATATGATGACTCTATTGGAGAGTTAAAAACTCCTAATCCTGTAATCAAACATAGAGTCAATTCTTATCTACTTTTCTGATCTCTAAACTGTGGCCACGAATGCATCGGTAGTTTAAGGATGAGGAGAGAGAGAGTGTGTGTGTGAACTGTGGCTTACCATCGATGAGATGGTTATCATCGCAAAAATGGTTACAATTATTTGGTTTCTATCTTAATATATATGACATTCGAGGCGTACGTCAAACTTAGTTCACGTTTTTTTGTTCACTTGTCGTGTGTTGTATAGTATTTAATGATTGTTTGACTCAACACTAGTTTTTTCATATATGATTTCACTGTAAGTCGTGTTATACTCGATGGTAAGGTATGCCACGAATTAGCGTTTATTTGTATTGAAGCGAAACTAAAACCTTTTTTAACGCTTAGATATTAAAGCGATAGGGGCTGTGATGGGAGGGGGAGGTCAGGGATAGGGAGAGAGAGCACTGGCCCTAAAAATTGTTTGGTCGCACACGTGTGCGCCTCTGTATGTCACACGTGTTGTCGCACTACTGGCCCCCACCATCCCCTCACCCCTTACTACGAGCGACTCTCTCCCGGTGTTCCAGTAGTGGATGGATATGGTATGTATGGATGCATTGGCTATCCATCTCCATAGTCAGTCTCCCTATTCTAATGCAAATACACACAAATCCAGTGGAAATGGAGAATATATGGCACCAAATATTAAAAACAATGTCACGGATTATGCTTAACTCAAATAGAGTTCCACTGCTTTTCTGCCCCTTAGAGAGAGAGAGAGAGAGAGAGAGAGAGAGAGACTTTTGGTCTCTCTTTCTATGCATTTAGTATACGTCTAATACTCTTGAATACAGAGTTTTATATATAATATAATGTTTTTATACTATATTTTTTTGTTTTGTTTCGCAGCTTTAGTTTAAATAATATAATGCATTGAATATGAAATAAGAGCTTATAGTATGCGAGCTATAAGTTTATGGTATATTAGCTGACAGTGTGGCGCACAGGCAGGTGTGTTATCCCGATGTATATATTTATACATATTATATATATAATACTGAATTCAAGTCAAGTGTTAGCATCGGATTAACTCGAGATTGTGACATTAAATTATGACTGAATGTTATATCTCTATCGCTTTAATTGTATAATATATTTACTATTGACTCATATATTATATCACTGTTTCTATGGCGTCCCAAACAACTCGTAAAATATTTTACTCAAAAATCACTCAAATATAATAAACCCGCAAAAAATACAGTAAAATATTGTTGTATCCAATTTATTTTATTAAATCTGTTTCTGTGGTTTACTGTTCATTGATTGAAAATATTTTAATTACATTTTATTAAACGTACGAATGTATCAAATTTATGAATAAATAGTTTGCGTGTGTTTTCAATACAAACACAGATATGATTGCCATTCATATCTCGTTCGCTCGCATCGAACAGAATATTCTCTAAATCTAAGAATTATTGAGAGAAAACATAACTAAACAAAAAAAGACTTATTGAACGTCAGGCTTATATATTGAGCAATAGTTTTGGGCAAAAATATGAAAATATGTTTAGAGACTTATCGCGAGTGGAAAAAATATAGTCTAAACGTTGGCTAAGATTTGGTATGATATATGAAATGATAGAATAAGTCTTAACCGATATTTTCAAAGAGTTTTTGGGCATAAATTGAAAGCATGACTGAGTCGGACCACCTGTGACTGTGAGCTGAGAGAGAGAGAACTGACTACCAGTGCAGGTGAACCTCTATATATGTGATGCATTGGGAGCATATAGTATACGGCCATAGGAGGAAAGGCGTACTGGAGTAGTGTATATGCATTAACGCTCCATCAGTTCAATAAGTTGTGTAACGAATGCATGGTTTGAATGCCTTCTCGTTTCTCTCTCTGCCATAGAGTCAGTACTGGACTGAAAACATACTGCTGTTAGCGAAACACACGGTTAGTATCCGTTTAGGAAACAGAGCATTCAATTACATGCTTTGATTCATTCTCTCTGATAGAGGAGAGAGAGAGAGAGAGAGAAGCTGAGGGCTGAGAGAGACAGTCAGTCACTACTATTAAACATCTCGAGAGCACTGATTGAACAGAATTTTAAATAATTTATTAGGTTTTCAGGTCTTTAGTCGCTCACAATTACTGTATACTCTTTTTCACACTATGTAATTGAATGCTCTGTTTCCTAAACGGATACTAACCGTGTGTTTCGCTAACAGCAGTATGTTTTCAGTCCAGTACTGACTCTATGGCAGAGAGAGAGAGAGAGAGACTATTTCAGCCTTTTGTGAGCCTTTACATCGAGTTTTACGCTTAATTCACAACTAAAGACAAAAAATGTACTCTTTTTCGGAAGTTTAGCTCTAATATTAGGGAATTATATATAAAAAGCACAGAATATCCAGAATATTGCACAACACACACACACACACACAGTACACACTAAACGCTCGCAATTGTTTGATAATTTAAATTCTTGACAACAAATGTAAAGAATATTTAATAAGCAATTGTGTGAGAAATATATGCGAAAACAATAGCACGACTTACTTATCGTAATCTGATTTGCAGTAGAGTTTTCTGTCCCTTATATAACACGTTTGGGTCAAAAGTATTTGACAAACAGTGCACTGAAGGCACGACTCATGCCAGGAGTGATCCATGACTCGCATGATATAGCGATCAGATATCGGGCGCTGACATCCGCAACACATCTCGGTGTTGGTTGTGTCCGATGATAATGAGATCATATTTGTATTATTTGTGTTATTATTTGTATTATTATTATTAATTTGCGAACTTTTCTTCGTTTTCTTATTTGTGCCTAAATTTGGAGATCAATAAGAATTTATAATTTAGTAATAATTTATTTTATACGTTTATTAAAAATTTTATTTAGTAAAGTAATTGTAAATTGTATAATTGTAAATTAAGTTTCATTTTTCTATTAAATAGTTATATTATTTAAAATATTTATGTAATTGTATTCAGATTTAAGACTTTTGTGTTTTTATCGTTTATTAGGTTATCAGTGAAAAGGAGTTTTTTTTAATTTAATATAATAGCCAAATGTTTTGGACCTACAATGATAACTGATAACTGATATGATTTACTGGTGTTTGAATTGGAATTGTATTCAGATTCCATGTAACATACAATATGCTAATTAAATGTATTCTTATATTCATTTTTTAAAATACTTTGAAAATTTCTCTTGAAATAAGTTATCATAATCTAATAATTGCTTGAATTAACAAATTAACAAATAAATAGGTGTTCTTATATTTTGAATAGAAATATTGTAAATTATTTGAGAATTAAGTATTTGTTTACAATATAAACCTAAAGATTAATCTAAATTTAGATAATTATAGATAAGTATAACTCATTCAACGTCATAATATCTGATTAACCATAAAAACGAAAAGTTAAATATATTTTTATACAACTAAACAAAAACTCAATACTAAACTCGAGATTCAGTCACAAAATGTATGATAACTATATAATAGTTAATAAATTTGTTATCAAAATTTCCCACAATTATCACAAAGAGATTGCGAGTGTGAAGTGGTTAGTAGTTTGTGGGAAAACTGGTGACACTTTTGCATTTCAAGTGTCGCTAAAAACCTCTATTTTGTAGACATTTATCGAGAGATTCTCTGGCAATCGAGTGATGAGAAGAATACAACAAAAATGTATTTTTGTATAAAATAAAGCCATGAGTGAGAAGTACGGCCCCAACACTGATAAGAGGCCTGTTATGTGTGTAGCGTTGGCCACAACTCTCACTATTAATACTCACAAAAAAGGTGTGAAGTGTTTAAGTGGACACTCGCTCAGGGACTCTACACAGCACTCTACCGGCGCTGTGAGTGTCGCACCGGCCTATTGTTATGGTCCACACTTGGGAGGCTCTCTCTCTCTCTCTCTCTCTCTCTCCCATTCATTACTACCACCACTACTACTACTTCACTATATTTAATAGACTTTAAAATTATATTTAAAGATTTTTTTGTTGGACACACACTCTCTTCAAACCCGACTCGTGTCTACAAATTTTTTGTGTGTCGTTCCTCTCACTCTATGGGCTTTACTGTACAAATCGCTCGGAATATGATTTTTAACATAAAATAATACACATTTTGAACACAAACTCATTGAACGCACGAAGGAAAACTATTTGCGCGACACATGTATGTCATTGTATTGATGGGCACACACTTTAAGGGACTTGGAGTCTATGTGTTGGGAAAGCCTTATCACTCGTATTGGTATTCAAAGTGTTTTTTCTCGGACACNGCTCGGAATATGATTTTTAACATAAAATAATACACATTTTGAACACAAACTCATTGAACGCACGAAGGAAAACTATTTGCGCGACACATGTATGTCATTGTATTGATGGGCACACACTTTAAGGGACTTGGAGTCTATGTGTTGGGAAAGCCTTATCACTCGTATTGGTATTCAAAGTGTTTTTTCTCGGACACACAAAAGTGCTGAGGGTCTCAAACACTCTGTATTCATAGCTTACTATTATTTGCGGTGATTGTGTCGCCGAGTGTCTCATCCATGTCATCCATATCACAACTGGTCTGACGGCAAGCGGCCCTCTGGTCGGTTATGTCGAAGGGCTGCCCCCCTGTGGGCGCCTTTCGCTTGTTGTGTTTCGCCAGAGTAGTGAACGGCCGACGCTTTTCGTCCGATTTCTGGGCTCTACTTCTCAACAGAATTTCGGAAATCGTTTCTGCAATTTATGTCACATTTGTTTAGTAATTATAAATTTTATACTAATATTACAATTCATTTAAGAAAGCCTTTCCCCAGCACTGCACCCATACTATGGTTACATAAAGTTTTTAAGTTTTAAACAAATAGCTATAAAATAATAGCAATTCTAGTCTCATAAACAGTAATTAAGCATAAAATGGTTATAACAAGAATATACATAAATATAAGAATATTCTTGAGTAATAAAACAATACATAAGACATTTGACTCACCGAATGGAAAGGGAGGGCAAGAGAGTGGTGTGTATGTGTGTGCTAGAGAGCACTGGTATGTATATAACGGATACAAATGTGTTGCGGTTTGGTGTAGCAAAAAAACAAAGTCGTTGTTAAGAATAATAATAATAAAAATCTCACGAAACGAGTGAAAGACAAATAAGAAAAACACAATAATTCTGGCGATGAATACAACGGCGATATCGAGGGCCGGCTTTTGGCGCACAACTGACTAATAGATGATTAAAAGCCATAAAAACAACTCTCGGTTTTAATCAATTAATTACAATATAAATGGCCGGGCTATTAGTCAAAAATATTTCGCCATCCATTCACTTGTAGCTCAACCATCATATATACAAATATATTATATATATATACAGTATATCGCATGTAATACCAGTGCTATTCTGTGCCGAGCGTTAAGGCAAAGTACCATTTCGGGCAACCCGTACGTATAGGTTGTCTATTACGTGCAGTTTTAGGTTAGGAGTGTATGTATGTGTGGATATAAAACGGTAGGCGCGCATCGCCGGCTCCACCATCCAATGGTAGGCCTGTGCGCTCGTGGTGTCGGTGCGATCGATAAATGGGTTGGCGCTGGCATTCCGCGACCAAAGGAATGCCTTTTTTCCACTCAATAATATTTGGCTCACTTTTGGCTGTAATATGTTGTGAGCGATGAACACAACACACACTTTTCAGGCACCGTACGACTGGACAGACATTACTCTCCATCTAATTATCTATTTATTTTGCACGCAAACAATCTCTCATGTCTTGTGTCCAAACAGTTTTCAGGCTTTAAATTGTTGTTTTGATTATCAGTTGTTTGTAGTATTTTTTTGCATTTGTTATAATTTTATAGATTTTTTGAATAGCGATTAAAAATTTTAATGTTGTTTTGAATCGTATTCACATTATGGGCTAATTTATTGCCATTTGATTGCGACTTTTGGCACATTTTTTTGTTTACTAATAATAAATACTTTTTCCCGACTCTTGTGTTTGCTTTAGTATTAGTGTTCGCCAAATAAAGCCACCATTAAATGGTATGGTAGGGGAGGGTATTACCATATGATTCATTTTGACATTTAAAACATTAAGTATCAATTTATGGAGATCGTGGCTACCCCTTACTGGCGACTAATTTTTAGATTATTTCTATGTAACTCATATAAATTGCTTGAATTACACACTACACTGTATAGTGACTACAGTATATGTTTAACACAAATTGCCTTTATTGGGTAAAAAATTTTATGAAATAAATTTAAATTAATAATATTTTTTGAATTAATACCTAATTATATGGTCTCAACAAAAAGTATTGTACAGTAGATGTGATGAACGTATGCCTGAAATGTTAGGCGAAACCAAATAAATAAGTCCAACAATAGGATCACATTTAGTTCACAACTCTATAGCAGTTCACTAATGCCTGAATGACACACGACACTGACATTAGGTCTCTCTCCTCTTAATGTTTGTGATGAGACAGTGGAGAGAGAGAGAGAGAGATAGCCACCATTAAATGGTATGGTAGGGGAGGGTATTACCATATGATTCATTTTGACATTTAAAACATTAAGTATCAATTTATGGAGATCGTGGCTACCCCTTACTGGCGACTAATTTTTAGATTATTTTTATGTAACTCATATAAATTGCTTGAATTACACACTACACTGTATAGTGACTACAGTATATGTTTAACACAAATTGCCTTTATTGGGTAAAAAATTTTATGAATTAAATTTAAATTAATAATGTTTTTTGAATTAATACCTAATTATATGGTCTCAAAAAAGTATTGCACAGTAGATGTGATGAACGTATGCCTGAAATGTTAGGCGAAACCAAATAAATAAGTCCAACAATAGGATCACATTTAGTCCACAACTCTATAGCAGTTCACTAATGCCTGACTGACACACGACACTGACATTAGTCTCTTTCGGTCTCTCTCTCTCTCTCTTTCCTCTTAATGTTTTTGATGAGACAGTGGAGAGAGAGAGAGAGAGAGAGAGAGAGAGCTATCGTCACAACAAATTAAAATTCTCGCGAATTAGACGGAAGAGTATCTGCTTTATTGTCTGTCAATGTTATTGGTGTGGATATTGGCCTGTCATCCATCCATAGGCATAGCTAACTGTGATAGTCATCCCATTCTTATAGCGAAACGATATGCAAACACGTGTTTATTGTGCGCTAAGAGTGAGCGGCAAATAAGTCTCGCGCTTCTCGATAGGGATGACCCGAACGTCCGTCGAGTTTGCGGTTAATTCTCCGCATATTGTCATCACTGCTTCGCTCTCTCATCCGTATCCCATATATCCATACATACAAGCAGTTTATGGGCACAACAGTCATACAGTGAGGTCGTCCCCTACACTACTGTAAGCCTACGCACGCCTTTGCAAACACCGATTTTATTGAATTGTTAGGCGTTTTATATAATGAAAACTTACGATTTCACACGCATTTCAAAAATTGTAACACAAAACAGATATAATGGGCTCTGTTTTCCAGTGTCTCTCATCTCCATCTCCTCCCAGTGCTCACTCACTCACTCTCTGGCAGTGCCTCTCATCAACTGCGGGGCATCTCTTTTATGCCAAATAGACTATTATATTATACTATACGACACATACATACGTGAGAAGATGACGTCCCTCTCGGTTCGCTGTCTATGCGATCGCTTTACACATCAATGTCCTCCTATTGTCCCGTATTTTGCTTTCACTGCCAATGGATTTGCATTTTATTGTCAGTCAATAATAGGAATTAGTCCATAGTTTTTGAATGTCATCATCTCTCTCGCTCTCTCTCTCGCATTTCTTTTAATACTATTTGCATAATGTTTTTGGTTTTCTACTTAGCCTTTGAGAGGCATTTGTATGGATTGATTGCTATTTAAATTGATTGTGAGTCTGTTTTTCATGTTTTGGTCAAAAACTAGCTTTAATTATGCTTTCAATGTATTCATCATTTGTATACCTATTGAATGGCAATTCACATCTAAACCATTCACAAGTGATTTATTGGGTAATTAATTTGTGAGATAACTTATTATTGTTTATAAATAAATTGTTGACAAATAATTCAAAACAATTTTCAAAATATGATTTAGTTTTTATTTTGAATAAAAGTTTTATATCTCTAATATAACATTTCATTTCAATTTTCACATTTCATTTATACATTTTACTGAATAAAAAATAATACACTTAACGTAATATGCAAAAATAAACTCGATTAATTTTAATAGTAATAAAATAACAGTCTATTCATTTGAATTGAATAACAAATTCATACTTTAGTAGAATTTAAATTAAAGACTGTTTTAAAATTATTTAAAAGACGCAACAGTAAGCACATTTTAATTATACAATGAGTTTATAATAAACTCATAAATAAAACTGAATTTAAAAGCACAATAAATAGCAATTAAAAAATAAAGGCAACGCCATTACCGGACACATCTCCGCTCAGCTCAACCATTATTTTCTTCAAATATTTTCTTGAATCTGACCAACCTTTCGGCCATCGGTCTCAAGTCATCTTGAAATACATCCCTGAGTTCGATGAACTTATCGACCATTGGTCTCATGCGATTGACCTCCGCTTCGGAGATGTCCTTCTCATGAGTCACTTCTTGGAGCTGTTCTCTGAGCCCATTGTTCTCTTCGTGTAACATCTTGTTCTCCTTCAAAGCCTCCGCCAGAGCTGCGGTCTTCTCTTTGACCAAAGTCTTGTAGTACATCGGATCGGTAACCTCTCTATCAGTCATCCATCCGGTCTCAGCCGCCACTCGTCTGCTCTCTTCGGCGGGTGTATTGGAGGCCATACCTCTGGTGAGGAGACGATTGTCTTAACTGATGAGTTGTAGGGATTAAAGGGAACGCCGTGTCGACACAACTATTATTTTCTGTAAGCTTGCATACAGAATATAATGAGATAAGCAGTTTAATGTGGATTAATAACAAACTTAGAGTATATTTAGTGTTAAAATTTAACCTTAATTCGTAATCAAAGGTATCGCTGTATATAATGGCTATGATATGAAATTATGTATTCATTACATACGTAATGAATAATAAGTATATTTGGCATTCAATAGACATGAGCACTGTATCACTGATTGCACTCATTTATTGTATGCCTTATTTGGAGAATTCTTTAATGTGTCGCAAATTCTGGTGTTTACACCAGTTTTGGGTAAATATACGGCAAACCCATTCAAATGGTGGTTAATATTATATGAAGTGTTTCTACCCTATGAACCAATATTTCGGTATTTAAGATCAAATCATTTCTAATACTGTGGTATTATCGGTATAGTATGTATTGATAATAATAATATTATGAATGTACTTACATACTGTATTTGCACTGTAATACTAATTCTATATTCTGTAAAATTTAATAATGTTACCGATTTTATTAAATAGAATTTAATTTACTTTATTACAGTTGTTAATGATTAAAATATTGTATAGTTTTGTAGAATCTAGTATATTTATTCTATATATATTTTTAATGTTCGTTAAATTAAAATTTATTCACTATACAGAATGGAAATACCTAATACATACTGTATATAGTTCACATAAAATTAATCCAAAACTGTAAAAATGAATTTAATGTAAAATTTTAGTGAATAAATAAAATGTTGAGTAAAATGTTTGTATAGTTTAAAGTCTAGTTTTAAGTTCATTAATAATAGCGGTATTAAGAGTGTGTAAAACAGCCGTAAAAGGGCTTTTTAAAAAATTGTTGTCATTAGTACGGGAAATCCTATCTCAGAAAAATATCTGACTTTTAATAAAGTCAGGGCGAGTGGCAATGTAAGATAGGATTGCCAGTACTAATGACAATTAAAAAAATTATTTAATGTATCATCAAATGGTTCAATATGATAGTAACCAAAAAGTGTAAAAGTCCTTTTGCTATTCATTATACAAAAACATACTTGACTATAATTTTTTAGATTTTCTAATTTTAAACATTGAATATTTTCTAATGAATATATGATTAATTAATAAATTAATATATTCTTGACTTTAAAACTATTGAATAAAATGCGAACACATTATCCATTCAAAAGTGAGCGCTTTGTCACAAATGGGACCAAAACGGAGGCAAACCATTGGCTGTCAAGTGTTTACGTGTTTCGCTGTCACACTAGGGTTGGCGATACACATAAACCACACACTTAATTATAATATGAATTGTATCCACCAATGAGTATTATGGCCAAACAAACGGACCTCACTTATTAAACTAAACCACGATCATTTTATTTTGAGTAATTATTATTAATTATCCAAAGTGTGCCTGCTCAATAATCCTAACTTGTATCGCCAGGTGACACATGAGTGATGTATGTCTACAACCCTAATATGTTTATGTTGTGATTGACTGTAATGTCTGTAATAAACAGCTGTTTGTCTCGCAATCACTGCTCATCTCTTCGCCGATTGTGTCCACCATATAATCACATCCATAGCCACCGATCGGCTCGTGTTGTCTGACTCGCTGTCCAACTGATCCCGACATCGATTCGGCCGCCAATTGATTGCGCGCTCTTCGCCTCCTGTGTCGCCCAACAAATACTGACCACTCATTCAAATGTCACTCAAATTGTCTTAAGAAACGGTCACTTCTTTTGATATTTATTTGCCGATCACTCGATTGTCGACACAATGCTATCGGCGCTCAAGAGGTTGGTCTCCCATAACGACAACCAACTGAAGGCGTCGCCCACCGATCCATCCATTCATCGGTCACCCCATGGAGTGTCACCAATGGATCAGTTGTTGCAACGAAAGTTCGCCAAAGGAGTCCAATATAACAGTAATCCCGAAGACATTTGGGTCTTAATTATAGCCGTGAACTCAATGTCTGTTTTATTGCCATTTCAGTGAAGATTATCATAAAAGGCGACCGCAATGTGGGAAAGACGTCGCTATTCCTGCGACTCCAAGGGCTGGCCTTCAAAGAGGATTACGTGCCCACCGATGAGATACAGGTCTGTATGGCGTCTGTCTGTCTGTCTGTCTGTCCACCCGATTATCTCAACACTAATGTCTCGCAAATGACTGGACAACAGGTGGCGAGCATTCAGTGGAACTATAAGGCGACCGACGATGTGGTGAAAGTGGAGATCTGGGATGTGGTGGACAAAGGAAAGCCTAAAAAGAAGTCGGAGTCACTCAAGTTGGACAACAAGTCGGGGGCGGCGGTGACGGCGGCGCCCGTAGTGCCGGACGAGGAGCAGCCGGCGCTCGACGCAGAGTTTGTGGACGTCTATAAGAACACGAATGGCGTGATCCTCATGATGGATATGACCAAACAGTGGACCTTCGACTACGTCCAGAGGGAGCTGGAGAAGATGCCCAAAAACATACCGGTGCTCGTGTTGGCCAACCACCGGGATATGGGTCACCACCGGGCGGTCACCGAGGATCAGGTGAAGGGCTTCATTGAGGGCTGCGTCGAGTCGGTGGCCAACGGTGGCGACGCCAGTGAGCGCCGACAGATCCGCTACTCGGAGGCGTCGATGCGGAACGGCTTCGGCCTCAAGTATATGCATAAGTTCTTTAACCTACCGTTCCTTCACCTGCAACGCGAGACTCTGTTGAGACAACTGGAGACCAATCTGTCGGATATGGAGACGACATGCGATGAATTGGATTCACTGCAGGACTCGGACGACCAGAACTACGACCTCTTTCTCGATCTCTTGACGAATAGGCGCCGAAGACTGGCCGACCAGTTGTCGAAACCGGCGCCGACGGACCTCCAGAACAACGGCGTCGCCCCTCACCACCAGCCGCCCAGAAGTAAGTCCATGCCGTCGAGTATATCGCAAAAGCTGTCGTCCCATATGAACGGCGGCGCCAATAGTATGGAGCCGCCGGTGAAGCCGACGCCCAGTATTATAATCGGCGCCAATAATCCACTTCCGGCCAAATACTCGGCCAACAGTCTGGCCGTCGGTTCGCAGGCCAACCAAACGACGACTAATCAAAGTCCGGGCCATCAGTCAAACCCTAAGAGTAATAGCAATGCGTTTCAAAGTGTCGACGAATTCATTCCGGAGGACGAGAAGTCGTCGTTCAGGCAGTTCCTCGACGAGCCACTCAATGCTATCAACGCCGCCAACGATGTCAAGTACGACGACAACACCGATAGGTATGGCCAGTGATAGCGCCCATCAGTTTTGTTTCGATAACTCATTCCTATTGTTCACTATTGGCAGCGATAACGACACGACAGCCGACAACCCAATGGTCGCCAAATATCAGGAGGAATTAGATCCCGAGGACCAGGTGTCCAACGGCTCGCTCGACGAGTTGGCCGCCCGGCCCACAGTCGCAGACATCATACGCGAGTCGAGCGATGATAACGACATCGAAAAGACTTTGACTGAAACGCCGGTCGCTAACCATAAGGCCAACCGAAGCGTGTTTTCCATGAATACGATAGACGGCGACGACATCTCCGCGGCGGTCGACAATCACTACAACACCCGGCCGTCGGTGAGCGTCAGTCGCAACGCCTCGCTATCGACGCCCACGAGTTCGACGCTGACGACGACGGCCACGCCTACGAGCGCTGACACCAGCGAAATGGGCAGCGAATCGGGTTCCGCGACCACCAAAACGGGTCGCAAAACGCATTCAAAAACCAAAACTAAGACCAAAAAGAAGTCGAAGACTAAGAGGAAGGGCGCCGACGATGAGGACGACGAGCAGCGACGGCTCGAAGAGTTCTTAGGGCCGGACGTGAGCCGAGAGGTGACCGCTTACGAGGAGTTATGAAATAACATATGATTTGATATAAAAGATTACATTTAAATGCAAAAAGACTTATACTTTGTTTAGAGCTTTCGATTCATTCATCGCTTTTGTAATGATTACTGAATAAAATTGTTATTCAATTATACTTAACATTAAATTTATAGAGTTTTTTCTCACCAAATATTAGTAATTAATAATTATATATTTAATATATCGATAATATAGTGATAATTAACAATAAATTTCGTAACAACTATTAGAGATTTAAAATGCGATAAAAACCGATTTGTTAACAAAAATGTCATTTTCTGTTGCGATTATAATAAGTGCTTTAAAATGTGTTTTTCAAAAAGACTAACAAATACTTTGCGATAAGTGTTATTCAAAAATAATTTCCACTTATATTTAGGTCCCATTAGAGCGCGGGATAGTTGGCCTCAATTTTGAGGCAATTTCTTGGCCGACAATATGTAGCCTTTGGTTTGCAAAATGCCTTTTCCGGCCACTATTATGGAGTACCGGGCGATCCACACGCGCTTCCATTGCTTACTGTCCGCCACTAATGGCGACATAATCTCATGAAATCGCGATTCAGGCAAGAAATCTGTGCATAAAAACCACAAACAAAACAATTAATTATTTTTCACGTTAATCACAATTAGCTAAACATTAAACACACAAAACACTGATCACTGATAAAGTCATACAAATCCACAGAAATCATGTTTGCAACCAAACAGCCATACATTACATACAGATATCACTCTTTAATTAGTACCCAATTTATAACTACCGGCTCTCAATGGACTCCACAATCAATAGCTACCGTACCTCTGGGGTCGTTATGTGTGAGCAGTTGAATGTTATTGCGTTTGGCGTATGCGCTCATCTCCTCGGGAATCACACAACAGGCCTCCAGATTGACGTGATTGGTGGTGGGCTTGGATGTGGGCGCCCACTCGTACAGCGCCTCCAGTTGGCTGGTGTCCAGGTCGCTGACGCCCAACTGGACGGCCCTGCCGTCTCTCACGTACGTCTCGGCGCACTCCCAGAAGGGCTTCATGTCGTCCAACGACAACTTCTGCGGCCGTATCGGCAACGATATGATCATCGAATCGATGGACTCCACGGCCAGCCTCTTGAGCACAATGTCGACGGCGTTCCGCAGCGTCGGACAGTCGGCGCCGCAGAAGCTCTCGTCGAACAGAAACAGTTTGACTGTAATCCGGAAGGTCTGCCTCTCGGAGGCCGCCATCGCCGGGGATGTGTTGTCGCAGACGAAGGCCACCGACGGATCCGTCTTGAGCTCGCCGTTCGGCTCCCATTGGCTCACCATTCGTGTGATGCCGTCCGCGAACTGGTCGCCCGTATGGGTGATAGGGATGGAGGTGTCAGTCAATTGATAGTTATATTGCGATCACTAATGGCTGACCTCTTCGTTGGGAAGTATAGAGAGCTTGCGTTTGATGTCCTGAAGTGCCAACAGATTCCCGGTGTCTATGAATACCGATGAGACGCTCGATGGCAGCGATTGGGTATTCTTCTGGGTCTCCATATTGTGGCCACAACTGTCTTATCACTGATACGATAGGTTTTGATCTGCAAGTGAATAGTGGTATCAAATGAATGGTAACACAAGTGGTGTCTAAAGAAGTCTTACTCCGGAGGAAGTGGTGAGTGTTATGTGTAGACAATACTGAAGTGTCGGTTGATTTAGAAATTTTTTTTCAAAACTACTGTTAAATGATTAGAAAAAATACATGAGTTTTGGTGACAAACGATACGAAACCTTAATCTCAACGCAAATCTCAATACAAATGAAATGAAAACTAATTTCGTATTCAAAATGAAACACAAAATCAAATGAAAGCGAAAGTGAATTGCATTTTGCAATGCATTGCAGAGTTACACAACAGCTGCCAATTGGTGGCACTTTATATGTCACGACACGCTATGGGTTTGTTGTGCACAAAAGGGACCCAAACAGCGGCTATTGTAGCGAATGTTATGAGAAATCCATTTAAACTTTAAAATACGAAAACTGCAACAAAAAATAGTAAACAAATGGTTTGAATGACAGCTGAGACTCACTCTAACATACCATCAGTGGTCAAGTGAATCAATGAGTGGATAAAACACCGGAAGAATGCAGTCATCGCTGTCTGAAGACAGATGAGTCGGGATGTCATCCAACAGAAGACAATCCAAGCGTTGGTGGAGTCGACGG
>CAJPVJ010001630.1:0-15653 GCA_905397405.1 Oppiella nova | reverse complement strand
ATGCGAGACATGTGTTTCTAGAGTTTGTATAGTATGTACAGCAGTCGTGGCCGAGTGGTTAAGGCGATGGACTAGAAATCCATTGGGGTCTCCCCGCGTAGGTTCGAATCCTACCGACTGCGCGAACTTTTTTTTGTATCATTCACTTAGTTTTTATTTTACTTTTTTAGTTATTATGTAAACTTTTTTATTTTTAATACTTTTAGACTATTACACAATTACAACTCTTACTACTGTAGCAGAATTTGTGTGGGACAGGTGTTTGTATCGGAAAGTTTTGCAAAGTTTATAAGTTTTTAACTTTGTAATAAAAATTAGCAAATTATAAGTTAATGTTTTATTGTGGATGTATATGTAGATGTGCTGATAAGATATTAGATAATCATAAGTTACGAATCGTGTATGAAATCATTTGATAAATAAAATTAATTTTTAATGACTAGACATGGGTCCGACATTATATGCCATTCAATAAATTAATTAGTAATTTGTCCCCACTTTTAGTTATTTTAAAAATGATTTCTATTTCCTATTCACACATTCAACACACAGTAATGAAACCTCAAATGAGCCTGGTACCAGTATTTACAATAATTTAAATTTATATTGCAAAACAATTAATAAAACTTTTATAACACATTTGACAGCAAACTCATTGCATCAGTGAAAGCAATCACTACAATGAGTCATTCATACAATACGTTACGTCTATGAAACAACATTTGATAAACACATACTGTACTTTACACACAACCCGTTTGCCCCCTATAATCCAAACCCACTCTTATAGTAACGTTGTTTACTAAGAGTATGACTAACACTAGTAAACACACAGCATAAACTGTCAGTCAATTGATTGCAACAAAAATCAAAAGTCTTTGCCTTCAAAGACAATATCAGTGGTAAACCATTGTCTCATCGGATGGTGAAGTGGTGGATCAGATGCCAGACATGAGCGCCAACACCTCCGCGTACGGCCTAAACGGCGCTGATTTGCCGGAAGTGCTGCAGCCGTCGGAACGGATCCGGCGATTGACTCAAACGGCCGGCGCTATCACTGTTGAGCAGTCGGTGCCCATCAAGAGGTACTGGCGCTCCGGCAAAGAGCTCTTCCGTATGGCCCACATCTACAAAGAGGAACAGTCGCTCGAGAAGGCCTTCATATTGTATATGAAATACATTACGTGAGTATCGCGATAGCCGTCACCACTGAATAGCTATGATCACCACTAACTGATCCATTGCTTTGTTGTCGTATAATCTGACAGATTGTTTGTCGAGAAGATCCCACAGCACACGGAGTACAAGAACTGCGAGCCCCAGGAGAAGGCGCTCTCGAAAAGCAATTGCAAACAAGTCTTTCCCATCGCCGAAGAGCTGAAGACATTGTTGACTGAGAAATACCAGAAGGAGTTCGACGTATATCTGCAGCAAAAGGTATGCACTGTCTTGTGATCTGTCCTATCGATTGTGTCTTCAATTGTTTCAATGCCTTTGCAGACAATCCTCGAAAAGAAACGACAATTAGAAGAGGAGAAGCGAACGGAAGAGCAGAGACAGGAATGGCAGCGAAAGCTCGACGAAGAAAAAGGCCGACAATTGCTTGAATTGCAGCAAAAGTTAGACAAACAGATCCGCGACAAACGGNAAGAAACAACAATTAGAAGAGGAGAAGCGAACGGAAGAGCAGAGACAGGAATGGCAGCGAAAGCTCGACGAAGAAAAAGGCCGACAATTGCTTGAATTGCAGCAAAAGTTAGACAAACAGATCCGCGACAAACGGGAGGTCAGGGAGCCGTCGGCCACGAGCGCAGAGAGCAAAGTGTGGCCACATGTGGGCCAAGACTTGTACGACAAGCAAACGCCGGCACCCGTCGTGTCGTCCAACGCAGACCTACCTCTCGTGCCATCCATTGATAGGTCGACCAAACCATCGACACTTAGTTTCAATGACTTCCAACTGGACTCCTATAATACCTCACGAGTCATAATACCTCAACGGCTGATCCAGAGGTTCTTAGTGTCGGCCCAAAGCAACACCAACAGGAATGTGGAGACGTGTGCCATACTGTGCGCCCAGTTAGCCAACGACGTGTTCACCATAACTCAGGTGATTGTCACCAAACAGAACGGAACGGCCGACTCGTGTCAGATGATCGCCGAGGAGGAGATTATCCCCATTCAGGACAGGCATGGGTTCACAGTTGTCGGTTGGATCCACACCCACCCCACGCAGAACGCCTTCATGTCGTCCATAGACCTGCACACCCACTGGCCGTATCAGCAGCTGCTCCAGGAGTCGATAGCCGTGGTGTGCGCCCCGAAGTTCCAAGAAGTGGGCGTTTTCTCGCTCACAGACCCGCACGGCATGCAACTCATCGCCACCTGTAAGCTAACCGGCCATCACCTGCACCCGGAGGTGCCGCCGATCTACGAACGATCATCTCATGTCCAGTTCAGTGACACCATTGATGTGGAACTCATTGATTTGAGATAATTAGTGGTGAAGTGCGCGGATATGGATGTGTTTTGTTGATACGATCTGCTGATGAATTGTCTATATTTTTGTTGCTTTGACGGCATAATTAGTATTGCTTTTTATGATGAGATTTAATTGTATTAAAGTTTATACACAAAAATAATGACTGTTTGTAATGAATGGTTGTCTTAAAAAGTTTAAGTCTTAATTTATTTGAATATTAAATGAATTAAATTTAATTATATACTAATAAATCATTTATCGTTCACAGAATGTCTTATATTTTGATTCAAACAAAAACTATTTTAATTTGCATACCGACTGAAAGGCGTTTCAAATCAGTGGTAAGTTGTAAGTAAGAACTCAATCGAAAGTTTAGTTTTTAAATTAATTTATTTATCATTTTTCTTAATTTAATATAATTTTAGCACAAATATAGTGCTTACAAATAAATCTCACAAAACCTTTTTGTTGGAAATAATGTATTGGTTTTATAATTTGTTACATAATTCGTGCGATTCTTATGTATATCATAATTATAATCGTCTAATGGATTGAAAATGTTGTGAGAATTTTTAGCCTTAATTTAAACGTCGGGCTCCGACATAGAGCTCTCGTCAATACTTTTTTATACTCTTATATATATTTATATAATTTATATACGATTTTTACATTTAATTTAAAACATGATTCAAATGATAAAGACAATCATAAAACGACTAATCGGTAAAAATGTGTTTTTCGTATCCATTTGAACACAAAAATAGTTATAAAGCATTCAAACATTTACATCAATCATCGGAAACCTCTCTATAATTATCGTAAATATAATCTTAATATTCTTCGTGTGGTTTGCATTCGTATGTTATTTGAGAATTGCATTGAAAAAAAACAAAGCAATGATTCGTTTGTTTTTAATTATAATTTATATAATAATAATAATTGACTACTTTTTATAGGTTTTTTGTTAGATTTTAAATAAAAACAAATTCTGTTTTGCAATTGAACTGTACATATGAAGTGTACACAAATATCATGAGAGTTGTATTCACTACGGGGCGCATCCAAGCAACAATTACCTGGATGCCCTGGTATATAATCATAATCATCATCAATAATAATAATAATAATAACATCACAGTTAAGACGAAAAATATTCAATTAAATTATTTCGTTTTGTCAATTAGTTTCGTAGCAAATATTTGTTGTGAGAATTAATTTTATAAGTTTTTTGTCGATTTTGTATTTTTCAAATTCATTTCGTTTTCGTTTTGAAAATCTTTAGATAATTCTATAACTAATATATTTATATATAATTTGTCTTTAAATATAAATTATAAGAAAACTAATTTAGAAAAGCGATTCCGCGGATCGCAACAGATGTATGGGATGCGATGGACTCCTCTGCAGCCGCTTCTTCGGCAGACGCGTCAGGATTTCGTATAATTTGCTAAATTCGGTCCTTTCGTGCGCTTTGAATGACCAACAAATCAGTAGTAAATCCTATGACACAAGCAATCAATTTAGCGCCTAATCACTCGCTTCAATGGCTAACTCGTGGGGCACTCAATGGGAACAAACCTTGACTTCTTTGGACGCCTGAAGATTGATTAGCGATTGCTTGACTCCTTTGCCGACCTGCCATATGATCACTTCGGAGGGCTGGCCTTTGAAGGGCCACTCGCCTAACAGTAACTCATACCATACAGTTCTGCACACAATTCACGCAACAAATAAATAATGGGATAACCAATGAATGGTATGACTCGAGACTGACCCGAAAGCGTAGACATCAGTGGACGTAGAGAATGGCAACTCTTCGGTCTCCTGTTCGCTATGTATTCGTAAACTGCGGACTATTTCCGGGGCTAAATAACAGAGCCATCCCTTGGGGATCGTCAGCCAATCGCCTTTCCTGCGAATCCAAAGCAATCAAAACACACCACAAATGTTAGTCATCTCTTAGTGCCTCCACTTGTGGTGACAGACCTGTTGCCGACGCAGAGTTTGGCGACCGAGAAGAGGCCAAAGTCGGTGATGACTACCTTTCCGTTCTCGTAGAAGATATTCTTACACTTGAGGTCCTTGTGAACGATACCGCGGGCGTGGAGGTAACCCATGCCCTGACAGATCTGCTGAGCGATGGTGATTGTCCGGTTCAGATTGAACTTATCACGCCGTAAGTGGATATGCGTGTAGAGAGTCATGCCTTTGCACAGGGAGGTGACGATGGCGAGGTGGGGCGGCTTCATGCAGGCGCCCATAAACAGCACCAGATTGTCGTGTCGGGTCTTCCGGAAGGTGGCCACCTCTTGCTTGAACGACTCGATCGTGCGCTTGTCGTCCAACACGTTGTTCATATTGAGCCGTTTGATGGCCACCGAGCCGTGCCAATTGCCCTTATGAACCGTCCCGAACCGGCCCACCCCTATCACCTCCTCGATCTTCAGCTCATCGAAAGGGATGTCCCATTCGCGGAGCGTTAGGCTGTTCTGTCGCGGCCACGACTTGTCGTTCGGGTCTATGTCCGACGCCTGGCTGTCCTGACTGTCCACACGGCCGGCCAGCGTCTTCTCCGAGTCCGTGCTGCCGGAGCCGGACGTTCCCGACACTGTTTTGTCGCTATCGGTGCTCTTCTGGGTGTCGATCACCTCACTCTCGCTGAACGGTTTGGTCTCAATGGTGATGCCGTCGATGGTGGTGGTGGTGCTGTAGGTGTCGTGAAATGGAATGGTATTCGCGTAGGAAATCTCCGGAAACTGGAACTGTTGTACACGCGAGCCCACAATGGAGGCCGACTGAGGGGGCGTTTGGGTGGACGCCATCGACGGGTAGATGAGGGCCGGCGATGAGGGCGTCGACGAGTTGCACGACGACGTGTTGGACGAGGAGTCGTGGCCGGCAAAGGAGGGCAGGTTTATCATCGGCTGGTTGTAGTTGTGGGTCCGCTTCTTGTTGTGGGCCTTTCGGCCGAGTATCTCACTTTGAGTCCGCGAACTACCGGTGCCGCCGATGTTCTGCAAGTGTTGCGCCAACACTACCGGCGAACGGCGCTCCTCACAGTTTATCGTCTGCTTAAACACGTCGACCAACTCGTTGGGCAGACCGCAAGAGTTGGGCACTTTGTCGACACAGTCTCGATGGCACCGGTACTTGCATTCCTTGCACTTATAACCGATGAACATAGGCTTCTCGCACAGGTTACAGGTGCTGTTGATCTTCATGGTGGTGCTGAACCGGTGGTGTATGGAGTGAGCCATGCCGTGGGAACGGGGCGATCGCGGCGCCACCGGCGTGTCTACGAAGCAGTTGTCGTGCTGTTGGTCGGGACTCACCACTGGCGGCGACCGGGACGGCGACGTCATGATGGGCGACGTGTGCCCTAAGCCCGGTTCGGTGGCCAACCGGCGCCGGTGTTGATGGGCCGGCAGGTTGTCCAGACTGTTGTGGTGGTTATGATTGGCATTGTTTATATACTTGAGTAGCAAATGGCTAATTGTGGTGCAAATCAGACAGCATTTCCCCCAATCAGAGCGCAACACAATTGCACATAAAAACCCATTCAACGAAATAGTGGACACATTTCGGGTGCAAAAACACAATCGCATTCATAATATATATGGCAATCATTTGGAGGGAGAAAAAAGAGACAAAAAAAATTCATGCGTTTAGAGAAATGTTGTTAAATTGGTTTTACTAAAAGGTTATATTTAGTTAATCACGCGTGCGCTTGTAAACAATGTAGTTTTAGTTTTAGGCCTACAATCATAGTTGTAATTAAAATTAATGCTTTTAAATCTCTACCAGCTAAAGGTTTATAAAGGTTTGTCTAAAGGTATCGGCAATTAATTATTGGAAACTCTATAACACACTAATAAATGGGAGAAAAAACACTATTTCTAAGCAAAACCCCGGTTTCAAACTCTTAACAGTAAACACAATACCTTTAAAACCAATTATCACTCAAAAACCTCTACTCTAATACCGAAAGCGATAGTAAAAAACCACTCAAAAAAGACAACATAACAGTTGACATACTTAGCAACAGCCGGGTCTAAGGGCTCGATTCGGTTGGCGAGGTGTTCCTCATGAGACTTGCTTTTGGTGAGCGGGAAGGGGTCGGCCAACAGGTTCCGGATCTTTGGCGGCGGTGTCGTCGGAAACTTGCGCTCAGAGTTCCCGTTCTTCTTGTTGACGACGGGAGGGGTGGGCGGCGGCGTTGTCCTCCTGTCGCCCGTCGGCGTCGTGCTGTTTGCGTTCAATATATAGGAACCGGTTTGCGAGGACCAGAGGCCGGCCGACTGGGGCGGCGACAGTGGGCTACTCCTCAGCGTCTCCTCCGACGGTACGGATGTCCGCGCCGTTCGGTTTCGGATGATTCGCGGCGACGCCGTCGCCGACGACGACGTGAGCGACGCGGTGTTCGTTGTGGTGGCGCCGGTGGCCGACGTGGTCCTGTCCCACGAGTCCCAGTGCAGGTCCAGCTCCAGAGGGAACTCGCCGGCCATGAGTTTGTCAAACGAGAGCTTCAGGTTCTTGAGGGCCGTCAGTATCCGCCGGATCTCCTCCTCGTGCGACTCGTTTTCGCGCAAAATGTCTTTCATTTGCTGCTCCGACGACTTGAGTAATGCGTCGAAACTCGTGATCCGATTGCAAATCGCCTGATGAGTGACCGCAACAACAATTAATTAGTCATTAATTTTTAGGCACAAAAGCAATCAATTAATGGGTCAATAGAAACGATACAAACATTGATGGACTTCTCGCCCAAACCGACAACTCTTAGCCACTGTCTCAGCTGCGGGTATGGCCTGAGTTCGGAGATATTATGGCTTTCGTGGCACTTCTTCTTGGCCACCAGTTGTCGGCTGAAGAGTTTAACGAGTTTTGTCTGCGAAACGAGAGAAAAAAACAAACAAAAATCAAACACAAGTCGCGCACCAATGGATGCAAACGTACCTCAAGATTGCGGATCTCGTTTTGGGTGAGCTCTGCGCTGATGGCACACTCGGTGCGCAACCCCTCCAAGTGTTTGGCGTTGATGTCGATCATGGCCTGAGCGGTCTGACAGTTCTCAATGGTTTTGCGCACATTCTCGTCGTACGCGAGACACTCGGCGCGAGACATGTCCTCTTCGGTGCGTCGGCTGCCGATCACCGCAACAGCCGCTGACCATCGGTTGAGCCGTCAATGGGTCCGCTCAACGCTATGGCACTCATCGCACACACGCACAGCCCGTGCCATCGCCCGGGGGATCAGTTGGAGTGACAATTCATATGCGATACTCGATGAGCGTGTGTGTGGTTGTGGTTGCACGAGATGTGACACAACGGACACCAATTAAACTCCAGAGAAATGATAATTCAATTAATTTCGTCAACACAAGTGTATGTCTTGGGATCAATTCATCGCTATATTGGCTGTGAATGCAATTGTGGTCAAAATACACGGACGTGTCGTCAAACTCTAGGCCATCGACGTGAAGAGAGTCCACAAATCAATCGGTGGCCACAGATCCGCACAAAACGTACCGTAAATTGGGATTCATTTCTCGCTCACACTCTTATAGACCATATATACATCTATGAGTGAATGTATGTATATATATAGCGTGTATATGCAGTACGAGTGGTGTATAGACTGGATGTGTGTATATATAGCTGCGAAATGAGTGGATATATAGCGGACTGAGAGAGAAGTGTGTGATTTGAATGGCATTTGAGAGCTCTCTCTCTTGATCTCGACAATCGTTGGCATAAAGTTCGTGAACCAAACGGAGAGCACTCGCGCTATGAGACGCTCACTGTTATAGCAATGAGTGACGCAAATGAGCGATAATGCGTGCGTTTTGTGGATGTTTCCCATTCACTCGTAGTGTGTGTTGGCTATAGAAATAGACGCATAACTGTACGGTTGTCTCGTTGTGAGGGTCAATGTAGCGCTTATAGCGTTAAACTCAATACAATTATGATTGCCTTTGAATAGAGGGACTGATAGAGTGGGTGAGAACTTTTACCCGGTTCATATTGGGAACTGACCATGGGTGAAAGTGCATAGATAAGTACTAGCCAAGTATTAAGATCAAGGTACAATAGTAACTGATTATTTAGTCAACTAGTTATTCAGTGATAACAAGTGTCCCGGCTATAGGAATTCATACTGAACTTTTGTACTCTATGTTGAATTCCTATCAAAACTATTTTTTATGTAGTTTTTAGTATAAAATTTCTTTTCTTTGCCTAACAGTGACACTAATTTATCCATTGAGTGATCGACACATCAGTTAATTTTTGTTTGTTTAACAGGTGTTGAAACTCATGCTCTCTATTAACACCCGGAATATACTTTTAGTGTATATTCTGTAGGAATATGTTAGCCATACATGTGTGGAGTCAAACAATTTTTAGTTATTAATGCTTTTATTCCGGGGGTTTCGATAGAATATTGCTAAAAATGATATTCATTTTTAAAATACAAATTTTTCAAAGTAGAGAGAGAGAGAGAGAGAGAGAGAGAGAGCTGGTGTGTATGGTATGGGGTTAATGCAAAAATCAATAGAGCAGTGAATGTCTATATTTAAACACTGCTATTATCCCAGGAATAGAGTGCACACAGAATCCAATGGATAGTGAGTCGAGTGAATCCCAGTATCTCTCATAGTGTTCCTATACGACTGCACGTACGCCCCCACACACACCCCCGCACCCCCAGTGTATACGCTTACAGCTACTGTGTTTCACGCGATTATCGATCGCCAGTGCCGTCGGGGGAGAGACAGTGAGGGACTGATAGTGTGTTGAATCGACTCCGGAGTCGTTTTGTGGGCAAAAGCCGTCAACTTCTCTATACCTATGCCTATGAGTTGACAACACATTACATAACAGTCTCTCTCACACTCTCTGTGACTCTCTCTCCGTGTTTATGAAAACTGCACAACTTATCGCTCATTCATTGCTGGCATTCATAGGAATCACTCTCTCGTTGAATGCATTGAAAGCCAAACACAGAGACGACTATAGATTTGATTGTATTTCCAGTTTTGCACACATTTTCGTCACTCAATCGCCGATTCATTCAATCGTTTGTTTCATTGACTGTCGGTTTGGCGAGACTTTCGCATTGATGTCACCACTCGTGTGACCATTCATTTGATACCCATTTGACACTCATTTGCAACTCATTTGCCGCCAAACACGCGAAGACAATGGCAGACGTGGTTGATATGAACGACATTCAGCAACAGTGGAAAGTACTTAACGATGAGTACCACACACTCGAGGTCTGTATTAGGAGGTTATCACTCCAGACAAGCGCACCATTCATTTGATGCAAACCATTGATTACTAAATTAATATAATTGTTTCGATGGTCTCTCGCAGGAGGTCCACAAGAACTATCACAACTCGATCGTCGAGTTCACGAAACTCCAGAATAAGTGTCTTAAAGAGATCACTCACCAGAACTACAGAGTGTCTCAATTGAGACAATTGATCAAAAAGTATGTCTAATGTTTGTTCACCTCTTAAGACCTATTGTGGCGAATGAATGATACGATAATTGTTGCCATATTTGTACGACTAATCAGATGCAAGATAAACAGTGATGAGGAGATCCAGGCGAAGGAGGAACTGGTGAAGGCAATGGATTCGCGCGTATCTCACGTCAAAGAGATCCGCGAATCGCTTCCCAAACCGAACGGATTGTATCTGAATATCGTTTTGGGAGCAATCAATTCAACGCTTCTGGACAGCGATCAGCGCTTCAAATACAAAGAACAGTACGAAATGTTTAAACTCGTGGTCACGTCAGTGATACTGGCGGTCAGTCTGGCGGACCTGATATTCCAGTCCAGGTATGCGACGGCGGAGCCGGTGCCCGGAGCGCCGGTATGTGATCTGTATGTGCGATACTGATTGTGGTATCCGATTGTCTGTTTGCAGAGTATGTGATGCTATACTGCACTTCCTATTGGTGTGGTATCACTGCACGCTTACCATTAGGGAAAGCATTCTTGTGGTGAACGGTTCCAGGATTAAGGGCTGGTGGCGGACACTCCACTTCTTGACCACTATATTGGCCGGTGTTATGGTTGTCTGGTATGTGTTGTTTCTATGGCTAGAAATATATGATAATTTATGAGAACTTGCAAACTATAGGTATAATTGTTATATAGCTTTTTGAATATAGTTTTTTGATTAGTTTTTAATATTTGTTTGCTCTATAAATAGTGTTTTTTCTATATATTTAGTGCTATTTTTGCTAAATATTTGTATTGAAAAATTTAATGGATTATAGAAATCATTAGTTATTCGTATAAAAAATTGTCTACATTTTTGGGATATTTGACTGAAAGCCCAGAAATGCGTGACTTTTAGACTCATTATTTTGTGCATATAATTGCCGTTCAAAATTGAAATTGAAAACAAACTTATTTTTTGAGTGAATACGAGACTAATTGTAAATGTTTTCCAACTTTTTTTTGTCATTGAAAGGCCGGACGGCGAGAGTTACAACAAGTTTAGAGTGCAGTTCCTGTCGTACATCTGTTACTCGAGTTTCTTACAATTCCTGCAATACTACTACCAATACGGCTGTCTGTATAGACTGCGAGCACTGGGGGAGCGGTACGACATGGACATCACGATCCAAGGGTTTCACTCGTGGATGTGGAGGGGTTTGGGCTTTCTGTTGCCGTTCCTGTACTTCGGCTACTTTTTCCAGTTCTACAACGCCTACACGTTATACAACATGTATTTCAACGACCGGTCGGGCGTGGAATGGCAGGTGCCCGCCGTGGCCGCCCTCTACTTCGCCATATTCTTGGGCAACACAATGACAACGTTTCTGGTGATCCAGCAGAAGCTGACGGGAAAGTCGGTGAAGACTAAACTTAAATGAAAAACACTTACAAACACATGATATACACAACACATGCGAACAAAAACGTGTCTCAAAATCTCTGTTAAATCGTTTTAAAACGCTTTTTGTTTTCGTGTTTTTGTTTAACAAATTTTTTTATGAATGATTGAAAACATATGCTCGGAATTGTCATAAATTTAAATACAAATATTGACTTTATATACGAATTTAAGATAAGACTCGGAATTATTTAGTTATTTTTGAATACAAACACTTGTTGTCCACTATGTGTTATTTTTTATTTACTCAACTGTTTGGGCAATACTTTGTTTTGTTTGATATGATAATTGATTTAAGAGAAGCATTGATATTTTAATAAATTTGTTTAGTTTTTTTTAATTGTATAAAAACTTGTTATTGGCAAATGCAATATAACAGTGATATATAGAATAAATATTTCATACTCTCTTTATAAATAAATTAAGGAATTTTTAAACAAAAAAATTCGTTTACATAATAATGTCATACAATTAGTATTAATATAGTAATCAACAAAAAAATAAAATCTTAAAAACTAATCATCAAATCGCGTATTACGAGTGGTCTATGAGATACTTGGAGTCGGAATCGATTAATGAGTTATTGGTGTCGATGTCCACTACGTTATCATCGGCCGCCAGAGTGGTAGACGTGGAACTGGGAGGCAATGTATGTATACTAGTGTCCGATGACGTCCGAGACCTTTGTCCTGAAAACACAAGTCATTCAAATCAGATTTAAATTTAATTCACAAAACAATTGAGATATTTTTCAATTCAGTTTCTGAGTTTTAAAATGTACCGCAATTTAAGTGCAAAAAAGTCCATTTGTTATAATAAAGTGAATTTAATTCATTAATCAAAGTACCCATTAAATGAAACATTAAATTTTAGATTATTTATCTGTTATCTCATAAACTCTGGACTTTTAAGAGTTGCCAAAAGATTCCCTGAAATGTCTATAATTATAAAATCATATGTTTTGTGTTATTGTTTGCCAATCATTGAGACGATGGTGTGATAGACTTGTTATCTACTGTCATGTTTGGTGGGATACAAGTGTTTGTGAAACTGTCGTCAATGGTGTGGCTGTGTTTGTGGGGCCTTATGAGTGTCTGTCGTCTTAATCATACCCTGAGTTTGTTGTTTGCATTTCTCTCTGTCCTTCTCAATGAACAGTGAGGTGTATAGGAAGGCGAACCCTCCCAACACCATCACGAATGGCGTCAAATACAGGGAGTACTGCAGCGACCAGAACCGCGACTGATCCGAATCGGCATTCTTGTTGAATGTGTCCGATAACTGACGGACAAAAAATATGCAAATAATTATTTAAAAATACCATTCAATGGGTACTTCAGTGGCTACTCACGAGTCCGATCACGAATGGACTGCTGGCGTCGCCCAACAGATGCGATGTCAGTATTTGCAGCGACTGTGCGAATGAGCGCCGGTTCGGTGTAATCACGTATAATAGCATATCCGCCACAACCGACCAATTGGTCGACAATAGAGTTATTCCCAGAAATATGAAAAACCACGAAAAGGCTATGGATTTGACGGTCAATGCCAGCGCCAGAAAACAGAAGGGAACGGCCGACAGCACGCCCACCGCGCAGACAAGCGGGTCGGCCCTCGGATTATACAGTCTAAAGTACTGCGAACCAGACATTCCCATAAAAACGCCAATTATGCCTCCGATGCACGCAATCACACCGAATATGAGTCCAATCCTTCGCATAAAACCATTTAATTAGTCATTCAATAAAAACCACAAATAAATGTCACAATAATTCAAATACAGACCAGTCGTCAGACTTGTTGTCGCCCTGAACTTCGTAGGCGAGCTTCATGAAAGTGGGCGCCCACCAGGACAGGGCCCCCACAGCGAAACACACGCACGTGAAGCCTATGGTCGACCAGATGTACGAGCGAACGGTCAACAGATACCTAATATCGTCGGCGATGGATGTCTTCTCAGTGCTGTCACCGCTCACCCCTTCGGACTCTCCCCGCGACGGCTCCCTCACCAACACGGAGATCATGACAGCGCACACCAGTCCCAGCCCAGGGGTCACTCGCAGCGCGTTCTTCCAGTCGCCCGTCCACTCGGCCACCGCTGAGCCCACGATATAACCCATACCGGAGCCGACGGGTATCGCGAAGTAGAAGATGCCTAACATTCGCGAGCGAACTCCCGGTGCGAACAGATCGGCAATAATAGTGGGCGCTATCGTCGAATAGCTGGCCTCTCCTATGCCTACCAGCGCTCGCATCACGAAGAATGCCGGCGCGTATTGGCTGGGGATGAATGAGCCCATGAATGTGGTCACACTCCAGAAGCAGATCCCGAACATCATTATGAGTTTACGGGAGTATCTGTCGCCCAAATAGCCGAATACCGGCGCGAATACCATATAACACAAGATGAATGACGTCTGGAGGAGACCCGATTGGCTGTGGTTGAGGTCATAGTACTTCTCGATCTGGTTGAGTACGCCAGCGATGGTAAACCTGTCCATATAGTTCAGTAGATTAATGAGGAATAGGATGAATACGGATATGTAGGACTCCCAGGGACCACCTGTCCATCGGGGACACCGTGTTGGACACCATGTGGGACATGGCATGGTGTCTGTTCACTGTGGCTGTCGGTTGGGATCAATTGGTTGGCACGTGTCGTGTGTGTGCGAGACAACTGGTGGGACACACAATGCGATTAGTTTTGAGCCATTGATGGCATTTCACAGCAAATCAAATGCAGCGATAATTGTGTCAAAAAAGTGATGACAATTGAGTTGTCGTTTCAAATGGTGTGACAAATGAGTGCCAAATATGCGATCATTTGTTTGACTGACGAGTGGTTTGCGAGTCTATTGTGACAAACAGTTGCCAATCAGTGGCTATAATAAGCACTCATTCATAGGCTGTTGCGTTAATCCTGTGTATGATTTGTGTGACAATTGGTGTGCAAAATGTAAACAACACTCACATTGTGTTCATATAATACGTGTGTTTCCTATGGGAGCCACAAGTTTGTTGTGTTGGAAATTGTTTCAAGGTTCATTTAATTAATTAAGTGGTTTTAATCAGTTTCAGATATTTTAATTATCAATATAGTAATTTCATGTCATTGTTAGCTTGGTCAACTAATATGAATATGATTGTGGACACCATATTTTATATATTTATTTCATATAAAATAGTGAGACACAGAATATTCTGTATTATGATAACTAAACATTTAATTCAGACAAATATTTTATTGTCAAATCATAGATAAAAAACTTTGATTTCAGTGTCGACTCCCACTCATTAAAATAATCGCCAAATAATCATGAAAATGTCTGAATTGATTAGTGGTTTAAGAATACTATCTTAAAAAACTTTTAAACTAAAGTCACCCAAGAATTTGTTCATTGATTTCGTGGTCTATTATTTTTCAATGGTTTAGATATGTGTGTATTGTTTTTATATAAATCTCGATGCGATATATAAATTTAGGTAAATTATTAGCAATTTTAAAAATGTTTTGTAAAATTCCGTAACCAATGTCACAGAATCTAAAATGAAATAAATTAAACGCTAAACTAAACTGTTTTTATGGCAAGAATTGGGACAAATGCCAAATAATTGAGACATGAATACAGATTCTGCGCTAACATTCAGATAATTTACTGTCAAACGATTTATAATTGTTTAGAGAATATTCTGTAGAGAATGCATTGGAGTTTGCGATGAAATTCACACAACTTTTTTAGATCTCCTTAACTAAAAGTTTTATTTTTACTTCAAAATAACACTTTTATTTTGTTATTTATAATTGTTTAGAGAATATTCTGTAGAGAATGCATTGGAGTTTGCGATGAAATTCACACAACTTTTTTAGATCTCCTTAACTAAAAGTTTTATTTTTACTTCAAAATAACACTTTTATTTTGTTAGTCAATGAGCAGTGAGTGGATGTTTAGTGCGTTTATACGCGATATTGAGTGAAGTGTTTATAATTATAAGAAAAAATGAATATCTTATGCTAATTATCATTACATCCGACGACTTAAACAAATAAATAAAATGGATAAACGATTCGCAAAGACGGGAGAGTTTCTGAGGCTAAACGTGTCAGACATACCTCAGGGTCTGCTGGTGTTTGATCCGCGACAGTACAAAGACAACCTCATGATCGCCGACACGAAGTCCAAAGTCGTGGCGCTATTTGTTTATCTCAAGAAGTTATCGGAGAAATGGTTCTCTCATGTCCTGCTACTGGCTTTCCT
>CAJPVJ010001629.1:0-12175 GCA_905397405.1 Oppiella nova | reverse complement strand
TAGGCACTGATACCTACTCAGGGAAGCGGTTATGGCTGTTATGGCCGATAATCGGCTGTAGATTCACAGCCAAAGTATATATCAAAATATATATCAAATATAACTTATATATCAATAGATTTATTCCCTGTTTAGAGAGAAAAAAGTGATTTTTAAGATATCTATTAATCATCGAGTGATTCAATAAAATCTCAAAACGCTATAACTGTTAACCAATTTATACCAATAGTTAACACATTTTGTGTGAAAATATTTATATAAATCAATGGATAGAAAAAGTTTTCGCAAAGATATTGTTATTAAAACATTATATTAGTTATAGTATTATATTAACAGTATTTTTCACTACTTATTAATCCATTTCCTATTACTCCCCGTACAGCCATCCCTCTACTAACTTATGTGATATCTGTCGCTGAAATGTTGGTTAAACCCATATCTAAGAAATATTTCATTTCTAATCAAATGTATAATTAATGTCAAGCGTCAGGTGTTTAGACGATATTTTTTCTTGTGTCGAGTTTTATTAAAACAAAAAACAAAATATAAAATCATGTTTTTGTCGGTTTCTTATATTAAACTCATCCCAACTTTCATTATTGAAGCCAAACCTCAAATTAATTGTATTTTGTCTCCCATATTAAGCTTTAATATATACGACAATTGCTACGAAAACAATGTGTAAATTCAAGGCATTTATTGTTTTGTTATTAAATTGATGGCAAATAAAAAGTTCAAAATTCAATTACTTTTAAATTTAATAAATTGTTTAATTATAAATTGAGAATTTTGCTCAAAATGTGTGTTAATAGACGTTAACGTTTTTTAGCGGCAAGTATTTAAAGAAATTAATTGCATTTTAAATATAGTATCAAAATATGACACAAATTTTTAATTAAAATTAATGTTTTGTTTTTATTCAAATTACGCTATTTATGCTAAATATTATTCCCATTGAAACCCTATTATTAAGCTTCATAAATGAATAATAATAATTAATTAAATAAAACTCACAATTAATGAAATTTTATTTAAATTATTGGTTTTGTCTATGAATTCAATGATTAATTTCAGAGTCCGTACAATACATCTCTCGTAAAACTCTCAAATCAGTGCATATTTTACGTGAATTGAAGCACAAAATGCATGAAAAACATGTATTTTGTATAAAATAAAGACTTGTTTTGCAAATGAATGAGAGATATGTTTAATTGAAATCAGGAATTAGTGATTAGTGTGGCATAAACTTAATTAAAGAGCGCATCTATATGTGCATAAAGTGAGAGCACCGGGAGATCAGGGATGAGAGGCAGAGACTATGTAGTGAGTGATAGGCAATGAGTTTTGTTTAGTTACACAGCGATGAACACAACGCTTGAGAATAACTGATTCACTACTCCTTTCATACCTATTATACCAGACGTTTGGTTTGCATTCAATGAAAAACAATAGCAATTTCGAGGCATAAGTAAGCGTTGAATGAAATTTTCAAACATTTCACTATATTTTATGGCAAATATTATCAGATATTTTGGCGATAACTACAGCAGCGGGCAGAGATTTATCACACGTTAACTCATGTTATAAATGAAAATAAATTAATTGTAGTTTTTTTTGGTCAAATTACTTTGATTGCAATTTAGAGAGAAAACATTAATAGATAAAATACTCTCAATATTAGAGCATAACTCTCGAGATGGAAAACTCATTCATTTATCATTGTATACGATATGAGTGTCTGTTTCGCACCGACAGTCTTATGATGGGTTTTTGTAGAGAAAATCAAATAAATTATATGATTAGTACTTCAGACGACACAACACTTTCATATATGAAATATTAAACTGTCTAACAGTTACCAGATTTGTGAGATAATGTGCTGTCATTTGTGTACCGGTCTATCAATTTAAGATCCGTAATGATATGCGTGAGAATTGCATACATGATGGCCAGACGTATAAGTATTTTAGACATAAATCTACAATTTTAGATATTATTTTCAATGCAATTCCTCGGATAATACCTTAGAGATAAACATTGGAGTTTGAAAATTGATTTTTAAAATTTAGTGTAACTTTTACAGACAAAAAGGCCGTAAAAGTAAAGTGATAACGCCTTTTATGGCTAATGGAAATCGGTTTGGATTTTTAGTTGTAATCCAGTTATTGAAGTGATATGTTGTGAACAAATTTTACACAATTTTATTTTCATTTTCCTTATTATCTTAGCGATCGTGTCAGAAGTTATATGCGATTTTAAATAATAAAAATCGCTTTTAATTTTGCTTTTAATTATGAACTAAATCTTTTGGTATAATTAACAGATAATCAATATCTTCGAGGCGTATATTGATAACTAATATAAAAGTTATATATTGTTTTTGTTTTGTTTTTAATTTTTAATAATTTAAAAATTAAACCAATTATTTGTCTTATGATATGATTTATAAATTGAGAACAAAAAGATACAAAAATTTATTTTGTAAAATGTTTCATTTTTATATATATATAATAAATGTCTGCAAAAGTCATTAATCGTTTGCTATAAATCTAAAACAACAAAATAAATCAATAGTAAAAACAACGATTTGAAAAAGTTATATAAAAATTTCAAAAAATTTATCACAACAACATACATTTTAAAAACAATAAAATTATTTTTGAGGTCAAGTAAGAGTCAATAAAATAATTGGCATATAATTTAATTAATCACTTGAAATGTCAATAATTTCTGATTTCGTAATTAATAAATGTGATAGGTAATAAAAATGCAGTTAAATGCAACATTAAAGTCAATACTTTAAAATATCTATTATTAAAGCTTTAACATTAAAAATTAATTATTCAAAAATAGATACTTAAACAAAATTTATTGTGTTTTAATTATTTCTTAAATTATTAATGAATTTAATAAAAAGTCCAGAATTTTGTTATAGCTTTGCAAAGCTTCAATTAAATATTTTGGTGAAAGTGAATATATATTTGACTGTTTAGTAGCGAATATTATGATATAATATATGATAAGGAATTAGTGGTGTTTTGGAAAGAAATATAAGATAAATATCTCGAAAGAGTCGACATATTTTGATCAATCATTTTAGAGGTTATAACTTATTTGACACTTGGGTTACACCAGTCATAGGGAGAGACAGAGTGATAGCACCGGCACATGGATTGCATGGATTGCCAGAGCGTTAATCGCTTGTCATTTGGGGGTAAAGGAGATGGAAATGAATGCATTGGAGATGTGATGAAAATATTTGGCAAAAAATTTGTTGAATTATTGAATTAATAATAAAATAAATTATATATAAATATAAAGACATTAAACGAGTGGTTGAGTGAAAGAGTGAGAAAAAGATTCATTCGTTTGTTTGCTTGCATTGAATGGCAGCGTTTGATTGAGAGAGCACTGGGAGGCCGGGGAGGCTATGGAGGCAATGGAGAGATGGATAGAGAGAGTGTTGTTCTCTAAGCATGAAATTGATGGATAAATAACAAGATTTGTGGATATTTTTCGATCATTTGCTGTATTATAGGCAACAGTTTGTATAGAAATAAATAGTTTTCCATTCAATCATATGTTTGAATGAAAAGCCAATAATATATGAGAAATATTATGTGATATCATATCAAATGTAATCATATATTAGAGGAGACTATGGATTGCAATCACAGCGATAACTGTCGGGCGCCGACACTTCATACCCGAGAATATGTCATAATATTATGCTCTCAACAAAACTACTCCTAAACTCAATGTCCGATATTTTTATTACACTTTTCTCTCATTATATTGTATTCCTGTCTTTGGGATTATGTTATGAAATATGAAACAAATTATATGTCATAATATTATGCTCTCAACAAAACTACTCCTAAACTCAATGTCCGATATTTTTATTACACTTTTCTCTCATTATATTGTATTCCCGTCTTTGGGATTATGTTATGAAATATGAAACAAATTGTCTAAAATTATAGCTATTTCTGCCATCAATTTATATGTTGTTTATCATTGAATATAATCTAAGGAAGAATTTGTCTGAGAATTTCTCAAAATAAGATCTCAAACAAAGAGTTTTCTAAACATTGTACTAAAGAATTGTATTGTTATATTAATTAGTGAATAATTTTGTAAATAATATAGATAATTATTATGTAACACAATGTATACAATTGAAATTACTAGTCTATAAACTCATATCCTACAGTAACATAATTATATTGTAAATAGTTTTGGTATTTATTTTATAAATAAATTCAAATGTCTGTTCAATTCACAAAAATTTCAACTCTTCCCTCTTATGTCGTCTTATGAGTGAATAATTGGAGAAAATGTTTGAAATGTAAGTCAAAATAAATCAAGAATTTTAATGACTGACTGAACGCTAAATGTATCCCTTTTTCTTAAACCACTTCCCCTCACAAATAAAACATCCAAACATAGAATAAATACAATAAGTCTTTGCAATACAAATACATTACAGTTATACTAAAAATGCAACATAAGATATACACAAAATTGTGTACACATTTTTAAAACACATTTTAAGTGATAGTTTTAATAGGATTAGAAGGCAGTGAAAGAGGTTTTAAGTGACAGTACAAACACGTCCATTGATTTTCAAGTGACCGTCACTTTTCTGGTGTCTTAAGAGTTATGGGGAGAAACCCGACATTAATACAGCTCTGGTTTGTCGTGCCTTTTGTCTACTTATATTACAGTTAGAGTCCATGTTTATGTCTGTATGGTTAGGGTTAGGAGTCCTAACTTAGGACAGTGTTTGCAACTCTTTGTGAGGGCTAACAGCAAATGGAGTCAAACTGGAAGAAGGAGTGTTTCTGTGATTATCTCCACAACGACTGTCTTAATGGACAGACATCTGGTTTGCAAACATTTCAGTTATAGAAGTATTTGTTGACGGCCTATGAGACAAACACATCCCATATCCCACTATAATTGTCATCATTATTCAAAACACAGCTAAACCTTATTTAGTATATTTCTTACATATTTTCAAAAGTAGATATTAAGGTGAAAATTATACCAATAAATTATTATCAATGGGAAACCTTTATTGAGACCCCACAAAATGCTATACATTATGTCTATTAATTAACTTTGGGGTAAATTTTTGGACTAATATTTAGAAACGTTGAATATTAATCAAAAAAAAGCAATAGAGAAGTGAAGACTTTCTCACATTTTGATTATTGAATAAAAAAACTTTTGGTTCAGAAGTTGTTTATCGAGTGTTTTCCCGACAGGAATGTAGACTAATATGGGTAGCGATTGGAGGGAACGGCACATGAGGTCCATCCGTACAAAGGGTCAGCTTCTCTGAGGAATACTTCATATTTTACTCGCAAACGAGTTTCCAAACACAAGATGCAACAGTAATTGAGATTAATTTTTGTAAATATAAATTTAATTTACAGTTATGTTAATCATTCCTATGGTTTGACAATTTTAAGTTATTTTTAAATTGGATTAAATTTTTTGGAAAAATACTGTAAATTCTTTATTTTCTTATTTTAAGATTTTTTGTTTTTAGAGAGAGAGAGAGAGAGAGAGAGAGAGAGAGAGAGATTTCAAATATTAAAAATATTCTCTAATAATCGCGAAATTAAGTCTAAACAAAATACTTAACATATAAAATATAATATATGAAATTAATATTTGAAATTAACTAGTAAACTGAATTTTATGACATATTTCTAGGAATTATTTTTTAATCTTAATGTGAGTTTAATTAATAATTTTATACCAAAATAAAGCCATAAATTAGATATTGTTTAGTAATAAAGTATTGATTTCTTTATCACAAGAGTGTAATTGTATATGAAAACCATTTTAATTACATAATAATAAAAACATTCCTAGGAGATTTTCCCATCAAAAAAGTGTTAAAGGAATTCAATTAAATTAATACCTTTTGCTGACAATCTGTAATTATACGACTCATAAATATTTGAAAAAAACCCGACAATTACAGAGCAAAAAATATTTAATACTTATATTCAGTACTCAAAGTTTAGGTTTCAATTACACGTTACGAGTGTAAAGGGGTTAGGAATTGGGATTGAAATCCTTGGCAAACATATATAATCGCGCAAATAAATTGTCCAGACAATAAATAACTAATCGATTATAAGAGAAATCAATTTATATTTTGTATTCAACCAAAAGACCGCATATTATTTTGACAATCAATGAGAATGTTAACAGATATTTTCACAGCCAATTATACCGTGAATTGAATTTATGAATTGTTAATCGCATAAATATCTGCTTTACTTTGTGCACCAATTTCAAGATCAAAAGGATTAATATGAATAAATTATAAACAAGGTATTAATTGCGAGGTCATCCTATTAAATATGTTGTACACTGTGTTTGTGTAACCTACTCTCCGTAATTTACATGTTTTAATTAAAAATAAAGGGATGATTGATTACAATCCACTGTAATAATGCGGATTCAATGAATATTTTGTGAAATATTTGTCAATAAGTCTGTTGTAGCATGAATTGGTTTGTAATGAATTAAGATTTTAATTTTAAACAAATATAACTTCAATTAAATTCTAATGAATAATTATATAGAATTATCGATTAATATATTATCCTATTATTAAAAATTAGCCTTAAAATAAACATTAATGATAATTGCAAATGAATTCTCTTATAATTACTTATTTATTCAAATATAATCGTTGATATATTGTCTGTTACCTCATTATTATATAAATACACTTTATTTACACCTTTTTAGACTCCCGTTAATTATCATATGTTTGGCAAATCATTACACAGTATCTCTATAATAAATTCCTTACCTTTGCTTAAACCCAATTCATTAATAATAGATTTGTTGCATAATAAGTATTATATTTAATGACTTTGTCGTCTACTTGTGCCGCACAGCACCGGCAGATCCAGACGCTCGCAGCATATCGTATGTTTAACTCAAACTAATATTCATTTGATTATCAATTATATTAACAGAAAATATACAATTCATTTAAATTATTATATTTTTTCAGCACAAACACAGACTTTAAAGTAAACAGCGATTCACAATTGATATTTGACTTGATGTCTACTGTGAAATAAATTGAACATACAATTTGATTAAACTTAAAAAGTTTGTTTGAATTCACAACAAACACCGATTGATGAGAACTGGAGTCTAATTCATAGCTATTTTATAAGTCGTTTGCGTTTTTTGGATTTACTGTTATATACCATAATTATAATCCTTTGAATTGAAAACTTGAAACACGTTTTGTATACATTTCTTTTGATAGTCATTTGTATTTGAATGCATAAAATTTGATATTACGCGCAAACGATGAGAAAAACCCATTAATTTTTACATTTATTTCTATCAATTATATATTAAACAATTCATTTGCGGCTCAAAAACGCTGTTTTATAGTAATTAATGTTTAGATTAGTATATAGTCTGAGAAAACAATATTTGATACAATATTTTAACGACAATTGTGTGAATATAACGAATGGATAATTACTGAACACATCTATAATTATTGAGAAAATTCATGTCTTATTAGCGATAGAATTGTGGAATCGATTGATAATTAAGTAATAATTTATATCCGGATACTTTTTTCTAGGAAGCCTTCGATCATTCAATGTATCAAATATACAGTAATATATAATATATATGTATGTAATATATATTTAATTAAAATCTGATTAGAAATTGATTTCAAATTCAAATCAATCGTATCATCTCTACTACTAAATGATTGCTTAGAAATATAATTTGCTCTCAAATTGAATGCATTTATACAGTATTATAGCCGAGAGGTCAGTGCGTTTGACAGACAGTCGGAGCTCTCAATCCTATTCACAACCTATTATCTCATTTGAGACCAATCTCTAGTATTTTGCTTTGCATCCAAGTGTTCAGTCTTTTTCAGTGTTTTGAAATATTAAAATATTTTTGAAAATTGTATTTTAAACACCAAAAGCGGGGTAAATGTCAAATATAATTGTTTGCCAATTTGTATTATAGATTCAAACTTAAATTTTTTATTCTGCAAAAGTTTGTTTGTTTAAAATATATAATATGCATTCATGTTTAGCTAATTTAAAAATTGATTACAAACACGATTAGTTAAATTGCAATTAAAAACAATGAGTTAATCTGGAAATACAACATACGATAAGAGTATTTTCACAAAATAAAACAATCTCTCAGGGGAAATAAAACTCGGTAAAAGTTTTTACGATTGCGTTTTGATTTATCTGTCCTAATATGACATCAATAAAATGATACAATTTTTTTATTATTAAATTTAAGTTTCAAATTATGAGTTAATCAAATAATTAGCCAAGAATTTTTTTGTAAACTAATTATTAAGTTTAAATCTGATAAACAAAAGTTTGCCTCAAATCGATTAATTATAATCAAAACTACTATGATCTCAATTCACGTTTTCGTATCATATTTAATATATTCATAAATGTTTGAAATATTTAAGAAAATTTCGAAATTTAAATCTATAAATTCATATCTGTTTAAAATAACTTGATGACAATCAAAGTTACCTGAGGTTTACATATGCCTGATGTGTCTGGTATTAGCTATCAATTACTTGAATGTCTGTCCGGACAGATGTTTCACTCTTCTTATCCAAAATTAATTCTGTAATCAAATAATAAAAAATTTGATTTAATTTAAATAGTAAATAATTATCTTAAAAATGTAATTCATATGATATAAATATTTTAATAAAATGTGACACATCACTGTCCCTTTTGGACAATTTTATCGCAACTTTTTCACTTTTATCAACATTTGTGTCATAACCACAGATAGTTTGTTAAACAGAAATTATTTTCTGAATAATAATATCAACAAAACTAAAATATATACACATATTATATTAAATTAAATCATGAGTGAAAAGCAAATCAATTAATTCTTTGTTTAAATTCAATTACGTGTATTTTTAAATTAGTATAAGGCATTCAATAGTTATTAGATGACATAATTTATATCCAACTTTTACCAATTTCATTAAATTGAATATTAATTTATCTTCCGAGTTTAGGATTAAGGCAAAAGTCCTTAATATTTAATATTTTCATAGACTCTAATAAATAGAAATGTGTTAATTATAATATTTGAATAATTAGAAATGTATTATTTGAAATATTAAAAGTTTGTTCAACATTTTAAACAATTAGGCAATGTTTAAAATTTATGGATTAAAAATTTGCTTCAGTTTATAATCCATAAATGTATGTATTTTAAGGTTTACTCTTTATTAAATAAAATAAATCTCTTTCCAAGTTTGTATAAAATGTAAAACAGCATTTTTATCAACAATTTTACAGAATATTCATTATATTTTATACAGGCGTAAAAATTGTATATAAATCAAAGTCATATAAGTGTTGATAAGTTTACAAAGAACTCTATGTTTATATAAACTTATAGTTAACACAACAAATTGGACACAAATTTGACTCAATCTCTTGGGAATTGCTCTGAAAAATATACATAATATCATCACTTATTCAAACATTTCAGTCAATGAAAATACAAATTATATTTTGATGATACTTCAAAATAATCAAATTTATCATTTTCAATAAACAGTTACCAAAATGTAATACATCTAATTATATTTCATTTATATTAATTCCAGATTTATAAATATCTTTCGATTTCTTTTCAATTTAAATTTATATTAAAAACTGTAAATGGTCAATTCCTATGCAAATTATTTTTTCAATTGTTTGTGAATTTACATATGAAAATCATACATAGATCACAAATGGGAAGTCTGAAAAGAGTACACAATAAATATATATAAATAAAAAACTTTATCTCTCGTGAACTGATCTCTCGTCAGAGCAAACATTACTATAACTATAACTGCAATGAATTGTCAAACGATATCAACGATAGACCACTAAATATATATAAATAAAAAACTTTATCTCTCGTGAACTGATCTCTCGTCAGAGCAAACATTACTATAACTATAACTGCAATGAATTGTCAAATGATATCAACGATAGACCACTAAATTCGTGCTATAATACATCTCATCGCTGAATACAGACTTTCATATAATATATATAATAGATATTGTACTGTAATTTTATTTATTTTTAACTCATTTTTCTATTTATTTGTCATCTTTCCATTGACTTTACATGTTATTGCTAACCCAATATATACAAAATCATTTTCCTTTTGACTTTTACGGAATGTTAGTTATTATAAGATTTTATAAATAAAACTTTACTAATACAACAGTTTATTTTCACCATGATTATAAAATCTGATAAAATACTTTTATTGTGTTAAAATACAAAAATACAATTATAAATGCATAAAAATAGTAGAAATACTGATTAATTTTCAATACTGCATTTAAATTAATATTTGAATTTAAATTTTTTAGTTTTAGCTTAAAATACTTTTCGGTTGGAGATATACACAATAGAAATATTAATTTCACAGAAAGTTATATAAATAAAAGGTTTCTATTATTATTTTTCTTAGAAATATGTCAGTTACGCAAAGCATGCATAATTTCATTTTTATAATGTTATACATGTTATGGTAATAATTTTGGGTACAATTTGGGCTTTTATAACAATTCTATTGTTTTATAAGTTTTCAAAAGAAATATTTTGCAGGAAAATAAAGTTCATTATATAAAACATAATTAGTATATAAATAAACAAATAAGTGTAGTATACATTTTAGACTACAATTTATGATTAATTGCAACAATCAATCAAAACATATGATAACTTCATTTCTCTATATACTTTAAAAATAAGTTATATAAAAGTTGGTTTATTTGTTTATAAATAGGGCATACCTTTTGCATAAGCCATTCAATTGAATAAGGATTTGATACACATTTTGTATGTTATAGAAACTTTTGTTATATCACTTTGAATTCACTTTATTCACACAGTTTTCATGCAATTAATAATTATGATTAAACTATATTTCTTATATAAAAGTATTTCTATTAAATTATATTTATTCTCATCAATCACTTCATAAGAATATATTTTTCATTTCATTAAAATTTGATTAAATCTTGTGCCCAAAAAACCTTTTATATAAAATTAAATTCAAATTTTTCACATTTGAATCAAAGCTCACGGTATTCTTACATCAGGTTCAATTATTTTGCTATAGACTTACGGTTATATAAATATTTAATACAGTTATATAAAAGTCTACTGTATAAATTGTATTACTTATTATTGGATAATCCACAACTTAATTATTCAAAAATATTTTTAAACATGATTCAATTGCAATAAAATGAGTTGGGTTTTCTAATCACTAAAACGTTGATTATCTACTTTAATGGACAGTAAATATATGAATAAAACAAAAGACAAATAATTGGACTCACATATGATATATGCAAACGTTTTCCCGATAAGTAGAGTATTGTCTATGAAATTCTTAACATTTAGTTAATACAAGGGTTTTGATTTAAAGCACATATTATAATAATATGAATACATGAGAAAAGTTAAGCAAAACTTATTTCTCATTCACTTCTCACATCCATTGCACTCTCACTGAAGCACTGAATACACTGACAGTCAGTGCATGTCTGGCACTGAGATATAAGGATAGGGATGGAGAACACAGACGCACTGTTCAGATAATACTTTGTTATGAAGTAGACTTTAAAAGGCTTTAAAAGGGATAGTAAGGGAAGAGTAGTTTTAAATACCGTTTTCTAAATGTTGTGCTGAAGGGAGTCGGATGGGGCGGACGACTGGGAAGTACTGGATGTGATTATTACTGTATAGAGTGTCTAATCGATTGTATGTAACATAAAAGAAGTGCTTTTAAAACATACTAATTATTTCAGATATTAATACAGTCACAGCTCGTAATGTCTCACACAATGCATGAATTTAAACTGAATTTAAAGTTTGGAAAATTGAAAAAATTTGAAAAACATATGAAATAATTATATATTTGTGTATTGAATTAGTATCGAAAACTATTTATAGTGTTTGAGTGGATACGAGCTGAGAGGAAAGGGATGAGTGAAATGTTTGAGTGTTTGGAGAAATGGTTTGAAGGGCTGGTAGGAAGAGGAGAGAGAAAATTTGTTTCGTATAACTATTTGTTGCGAGGA
>CAJPVJ010001627.1:0-15676 GCA_905397405.1 Oppiella nova | reverse complement strand
TATAAGATATTAATAGTTTGTGTAAAATATTTTGTAAATTCACGAAACAATTTCCTACAGAATATTCTGTGCATTCGTGTCGTAATCTCATTATTAGTATTTGTAATATGTTTTAAAAATTATTTACTAGTCTATCGCTACGAAATGAATGTATATTTTTGTTAATTTAATAATTTCTGTCAATTTCTATACAAATAAATTATTTCATTCAATTTTAATAACTTACTTTATTTATAATGTATGACATTTATGGTATTTACAATCTCTACTCATTTAAGGGATAATGAGTTATTACTGTAAAGTATTAATTCATTTGCGTGAAATAGAGAACTACACGCGCCCTCGCCTACCATGGCGTACTGGGCGCGTGCCCAGGGCATGCCCGGAGTATTTTAAACACGTTCGCCCGCCCAGTTTTAACATTAAACCTTTATTAATTATAAGTTAAACTATAAGTTAAATTAAAAGTTAATCTTAAAAAAATTATCCTTAATACTCATACCTAATTAACTTAAAATCAACCAATGCGTCCATTTCGCCATTTGTATAACAAATACGTCTGGATATATCCCCATTTTCACCCCCTATCACAAGACGTAATATATGAGAAAGGTGCTTAGCCCTTCCCATTTGTTTGGGCATGCCTTGCTTATTGGGCGCCGGTGGGCGGGCATGGGCGTATTACTCACATGCTAGCTCAACCGTCGTTCACTATTAATAGCGTGAAACTGTAAAACTATCCATAAATTAGTAGAACTTTTTAAGTTAGATATAAAACATTAAAATTGTTAAATAATAACATAATAAATACAATTTGTTTGTCAAAAAACACAATTAATTTGAATATAAGTAGAAAATGTTGTTTAATAAGAAATGTGCGACTAATGTGTTAACTCTGATAGTGTCCCTGGTCATTATAGTAATGGTGTTTAACATGAACTTACAGCCAAAACGTATAGCACACACTAAACACATGCGTGACATTAATGTTGCGATTTATACGGCTATTAATAGTAAGTGACTGGGTTATTTTCATTTTAAATAGGACGCTAACTATTATAACTATTTACGCCAAAACTGACAAAACATTAAATTATAAAAATTAATTTTGGCAAAACTTTACTGTATGACAGACTTTCATAATATTACTGAACGCGACCTGGCTAATAGTACAATACTTGTCGATAGGATTAACAAATTGCAAAATCCGCCAAATTGTCGGTTAGCAAGCAAATTTGTTTGCATATTAGAGATTACATGCGGGTTTGGGTGTACCATGCACCACTACGCCTATTGCCTAATATTAGCACTCAAACTGAACCAGACACTTATTATCCCGGACACCATCCACAATACGTACACTTCACACATGAATAGGCTTTTCCTACCCATAAGTGACACGTGTTTGGACCCACACGGAGACACCGGCGTCGTGTGGGAAGGGATGACAGGCCGGACACCCGATTATAAAAATGTGATTGACTTTTACTTTATGGAGAATTCCGAGGTGTATGCCCTAATCAACCGACAATTGCCATCCCTGTCCGCTGAACCCATGGCTCTATTCATTGGACACATAATCCGGTATTTAATGCGTCCGACGCTAGAGTTGAGCCGATATTACGCTAATTATAAGCAAACGATTCAATGGAAACAGCCTATCGTTGGCCTACATGTGCGACGGACTGACAAATTGGTAAAAGAGGCTAAATATCACTCAATGGATGAGTACATGGCATACGTGGACCGGTATTACGATAGTCTGGATAAGACTTCTGGCGATAAGCGTCACAAAAGACTCGTGTATTTGGCGACCGATGAGCCAAACGTATGGCTCAACGAATTGAGTGCTTATATCGAGAGACGGGTTGAGTTCACGGGTGACCCCCACGTGTCTCGCAAAGCATTTGGTAGGATCAGGGACAGTTATGAACCCATACGCGACTTAATTGTCGAGGTAATGGTGTTAATTGAATGCGATTACATTGTCTGCACCTTCAGCTCAAATATCTGTCAATTGGTGTTTGAGTTACGGATGAGTCGTATAAACAATTCATTAGCCGTTCACTCATTGGATTTTGAATATTACTATCATCCGTGATATCTGTGTCTTAATGTGTTTTTCACATGTATTGACAAATAATTATTTCATTATAACATATAAATATTATATACAGTAATTGTGATTAAATTAATTTCAACTTTTCCACTATGTAATTTATTGTAAAGGTTATTGCACAATAATGAAATTATTATTTTTATTATAATAATTGTACCCGTGTATTTATGAAATTAATGAATTTTGTGATGAATTTCATAAATTAATTTAAATAAAACTTATCTTTATGAAAAATGCTTTTAGTATAACAACGCGTTAATTAAATATAATTATTATAATTAATTCGTATTTGAATTAATAGTGATAAACGATAAAACAAATATAAGCATAATTTATGTCTCAATATTTTCTATCAAGATAATTTTATGATTAATTCTTTGCTACAAACATAACCACAAAAATAATTTATTTTAAAAACTATACGTAAAAGTGGAGACAAATTGAGAAAAAATAAATTTATTACACAAATATTATACCACTGGAAATAATATACCAATTTTACCATGCTAATTAATTAGCACACAGAGATTATAAATTATTTTTAAAAATGAACTTCTACGCTATTTGGAATATAATATTTAAATACAAAACAGTATAATTTTATATTGATATACTCCAGTACATTATACCAAATTACTATATGAATTGATTACTTGACACGTTTATGAATTACGACACCTTGATATTTTATCCAAAATAAGTTTATATTCAGCAAAGTATTCAGAAATCTAGTTATATTAAAATCACACATATATAAAAGTACTGCCTTAATTTACTAATTATTTATCAATCTTGTCGTAATAATGATAACTGTCACCGGTATAATTGGCGTGTTTTTAGGTGGGTAACATAATATTTGCTCAATATATATACATTGCTTTCATATTCCTAAACGCATTTTGCTCGAGCATCTATTATACAAAAATTAATTGAAAAACTATTGCTCATTCAAAATGAGCCGGGCTAATTGAATGACTCGGGAACATTCATTTAGTACAGCAGGCGCAATTAAAATTTTAACATTATTGCAATACAGTAAATTATATTAACCCACACACCCTTCCCATATAATGCGTACGTACTTTACGAATGGCTTTCACAGGGATACTATGCGCCCTCTGGGGGCCGTCTCTATGCGACGCGAGTCACACGCGGGCCGTACACTACGACAACGTGTCGATCGCCGGGTGCGGACTCTCACGTCGTCCCCACCTGTTGGACGACAAGTGCTTCGTATACCACACGAGCGACAGGTTCGCCGCCGACATCCAAAACGGTCGCATGGATGGGGAGGTGCCCTGGACTGCCCTCGTTTTAGTCACAGTCGGATCTAGGTAATATATTTAATATACTGTAATAATACAATGCATTTCAACTTTAATACGACAATACAATACTAATTATGCGATGATTAACGACTTACGAAGCCTGGTTTATTAAAGCCTCCAAAAAAACAATGCAGATAATTATAAACTCATTTTGAAAATAATTTATTTAATTTAGAACATATTTAATATGCAAAATAATTACACTGTTGTCCCTAAACATCGATACAATGTGAGGGGCTATATCTGAGAAAACAAAACCAATTGGGGGTCGGAAAAGCTTTAACCTTTAATCTTTACATATAAATAATCTTAAAGATTAAAGATTTTTCCTGATACACACTTGGCTTTGATCTCTCAGATATAATTTGTCCAGATTCTATTTGCGAGAAAACTTTTAATTTAATTTATTATTTGTCATAATAGTTTTCTATGCCATCATTTCTCGAAATAAAAACTAATCAATTGTTAAATAAATGATTCTTAAACACGTTCATATTGTAATTACAGCATTCGGTTAGCAGTGTCATTTTAAATAAGCAATGGATCTTATCGGCCGGACACGGATTTTGGTACGTATTTATAAGAATTAAAATGTTTAAGGTTATCATATATGTGTGAGTTGCAGCAAAAAACAGTTATGTTTTTATACATTAAGACTGTAATTCATAGCATATATTCACAACACATTCAATGAAGTATTGCAAAAAAATTGTGCTATGAATTACAGTCTTAATTTGAAAAAACATAACTGTTTTTTGCTGCAACTCACACATATACAGTTTAAATATAGTCTAGCTATACTAACATAGAATTAATAAATTAACATGTGTACATATATCTGAAAAAACAATACGAACTTAATATAGCAAAATACTCTTTAATTTTACTTTTACATGTAGGCAATTTTAAAGATTACATTAAAGATTTTTCTAGACTCATTTCGTATTGCTTTCTCAGATATTATGATACAATTGGTGCCAGTTGTATTATTTCCAATTGACCACTAAAAGTGAATTATGCCAATAATATTGTGATAAAGAATTGCTAATAACTTATAAGGCGTAATTCACTAAGTACGTATACACTTGTAGGGGGAGGGGTGGTCATACCAACAGCGTTTCCTAGCTTACATATTTATAAAATATCTCTAAATTTTAAGTTAATATTCTAAGTATATACTTTTTATTGAGACAAAATAATATCTTAGCGTTAGCTTGTATTAATCTTAAAATATTTTATATATTAATTTTTTATAATAATCGAATCTTTTTTATTAACGCATCTAGGCAACCTCGTAACAATGTAACAAATGTAACAGGTATAACGGTATATATAGGTGCGAATTTGTCGCAACTAAATGGGTGGTACGCGGGGGAAGCCTACTTCGTATACCCGCCTTTTAAAACAGACATGTGGGCCATGGATGATTTGGCCCTGGTAAAATTGGAATATCCCGGTATAGACGTGGATACGAACGACACGCTTGGCTATCGTACGGCGAACGCCATATGTCTGCCGGAAAATAACTCCTTAAACACGGCCTATGAGTACGCGTTTGTCAGCGGTTACGGCTATATCGACGTCAACGGCGGCGATACTGAAGGGCTACGTATGGGCGGTGTTCGCGTCAAACCCCCCAAAGCTTGACTCGCACCCCAAGATGCGCTACCGCGAGCTCCTGTCCCTTGAACAAGGGGACATCGGTGTGTCATGTAGGTTTTATACAAATGTATGAAGTTTTTAATACATGCCAGTCAAAAAAAATTACCGTAAATGTACTTAATACAATTATAATTATGCAGTCGAATAAGTTCGATTAAATTCGCATAAATTATATTGCCCATAATTTTAGTTATTGGATAACACTGTTTTAGAATGATTCATACATTTGTATTTATTATAATATCATTACCGTAGTAGTCAAAGCAATTTACCTATTGTTTTGTGCAAATTGTAATTTGTGCCAGGGCGATTCCGGGGGTCCCGTGTTTCAGTACGCAAATGGTGTGGCCGTATTAATCGGAATATTAACAAATGCTGCCGGCAATTACTGCCCGGGTGCTAATATGCATTTTCGAATGTTGGCCAATCGCGTATCGTATCATATCGATTGGATCACCACCACTATTCGCAGCAATTAATTGAATCTGGCTCATAAATTGAGTTGCTAAAGTTGCTAGTATTCTCGCACTATTACTAAACTAGTTTTTAATTTGTAATAGCCTGATACAAAAATGATTAAATAATTTATTTTAAAATTATATATTGGTACTAATTATGTATAATTTACAAATTTTACAAAACATTTATTAATTTTTATAAATATTTGTGATTTAATGTTCTACAATTATGCTCAATACACTTTTATAATTGTAAAATGATTTCACTGTGAATAAATATAAATTTTTAAAATTATTAACATACTGTATGCAATAATTTAAGTTTACAAGTTAGTTATTATACATTAATTAAAATAATTTCATCATATAGCTTTTACCCTCATTCTCATGTGTACGTATATAATGAATGGCCCCCTTAATAGGAGTCCCCATTGCTGGCAAACTCATACATACTGTCCAACACCTGCAACCGGGTTTCACGATCACCCGTGTCGTACAAGTCGTCATATAACAGCCATAGGAATCGGTACTGATCTGAGCCGGAAATACATCCCTCCCCCTCTAATCCGAAGATTTTTGTGCCTTGTTGAATAAATGTGATCAAGGACATATGAATAAAACTGTTAACTTGTAATTTCATAAATTACATTATTCAGATTAAAGCGTAAACTATCTCAGATTAATTATAAGGTTAAAAGTAATAGCATTTAAAATATGAGTATGCTTACCTATCACCTACATAATAATACTTTATAAAATTATAATTATTTAAATTATCGCTACTGACCTCGGTCACCTAGATCGTGAGGTTTATTTTTCTCAATAACCCTAGGTGTAATATCCGGTTTGGTATTAGCATCATCAAAAGGGCTAGCTCACACAATTTGAGTAACAGGTTGTTTAGGCTTGTTTGCAGTAAGTTTTGCACCAGTGTCCATAAGGTGAACATGCCCCTTTACAAGTGGCCATAATGAATCATGTGCCTCGTGGTGGGAATTGCCATGTATCGATTTGTTTTGAGCTTGATAAAAATCTTTCTTTGTTTTATCAAGCGAAGCACAAATGTCTAAAAACGATCTAGTTTGAGTAGTCATTTTACGTAGGTAATCTATGTTGGCAAATAATATTGATATCATATACAGTATAAATAAAAACTTACTATGTAATTTTCATATTAACATACCTTACTTAAAAAACATTTTAAATAATATGAATTTTTATAAATAACATTAATTTCGATTTACCATATGACTGACGATATACCATACGAATGACCATAACCCAGTAGCCGTGAAACTGACCTTGTTCTAAACAACTATTAAAATAAAAATTATTAAATTGTCAAGTATTAGTAAAATAATTTATACATATAATAATGCAATATTTAATAAAATTTCATAATGACACTGTAATATAAACAAATTGTGATACATTAGATTTACTATAGTTATGGTTACTATAGTACACAAATGATAATTTATAGCGCATTGTGTAAACACTTATAAAAGTAAAATTGTTTTAATTAATTTATTAACCATGTATCTCTGCTTTTGTTTATAACTACCCTAAATTTTTAGTAAAATTGAACATTGTTCAGTTAATATTTTACTATTAATTTGCTTTAACTGAATATTGGTTAATATTAAAAAATTTTCTTAATTAAGTTTAATTTTTATTTTAAACATAAATATTTAAAATTTATTTTTGTTTCAGTCTGAAATTTTTTATTAATGCAAATAAATTATTCATATGGTTTATTGCCAGTTTAACATATGGCATATTAAAGTACAATTGTATTCAATAGTGCTGATTATATTGAATAAATTAATTATATTAATTAAAAACATATTCAAATATATTCATTTTGCAAATTAATTGACCAAAATATTGCATTTTAAGCATCATTTTAACAAAATAAATATATTACTAAATAAAATGTTCCCGCTATTTAAGTATTTATGTATAACTAGCAGTTAATTATTCAAAGTATTGTTTAACAAAAAAATGAATAGCAAATAATATACTTTTACACCTGTTACAGTAATTTAATTTATGTATTATAATTATAATGTGTTTAACCATGTTAACTAACTCATGCATCACATAGTTACAAATACCAGTATTGTTAGTACAAACTAACGCTATACAAAAGTTCAATTAATGTTTTATTTATGCATACATATTATTAATTTTATTAATTATTAATATTACATGTGGCATACAATTAAAAACATCTTATTGTATTCAATAATGTTTATTATTTTACATAAATTAATAATGTTAGTTCGACACATATTTAACTACATTTGTTGTTTTGGTTCCATGTCCTTTGTTAACATAACATAGAATTTTTAATAAAATATTCAATCAGATTATAAAAATCAAACATTTAACATATTGAAATTATATTTTATTAATTTTTCTAAAATATTTATTAATCATACATTTAGATATAATTTTATTGTAATTAAAAATATTTAAAATAATTACAACGTTATTAATTTTTACAATTATCACCTTCATCATAAAAAACATTTTTATCCTCTTCTTGCTTATAACAAAAATTTGCAATAAATTTTGCTCTTGCACCTGCACAGTGAGGCGGGTTATCACGGTCAACTGTATTATGATTTTCACAAGGTTGAAATCCATCTGTTCCATATAATTTATTATGAAGCATTTCGTTATTGGTTGGAGCTCGTGTCTTGTACATGAAATTGATATTAACAGCAAATTGTCCGAACCCTGCAGTCCCAAGATAATGTAAAATTGATGAATCATTAATAAACCCAATCATTTTTCGATCCTCATTATCTTCACATAAATTATATAAAACTTTGATAGTTGATAAAACTTCAATTTGCCTCAAAGCATTTGGAGCTTTTTGTTCGTATTTCATTCCATGGAAAAATTTGGTATAATAATTTGCACTATTTCTATCATCTATACTTAATGATTTAAACTTTTTCGAGGTTTTGAATGGTATTACACCGCATAATTTCCGTGACCAAAAACCAAGTTCCAAAATTTCAAAAACACCATTAACATAAAATCCATTTGCTGTTAATATTAGTCTATTATCAAAATTAAACGCTTTACTGTTAGTTAAAGCCATGTCTTAACTGATACAGAATTTGCAATAATTGTTGTATTTATATAAAATGTGACGTCATACTAAAAATAATTTTAAAAGATATAAAAGCATTTATTGATACATCATTTAAAACAAAATCTTGAAATATGTGTATTAAAATCTGCATACTCATTTTTAATATTTTAACAATTTTCTGTCTAATATATTTTCTTTTTCAATTGAATAAATTTAAAGATAATTTTAAATATCCAATAGATTATACTATTAAAGTATACGATTGTTATAATTTATCTTTTAATTTTAGTTCAATTAATAATTTGAATAATTCATTTTATAATAATTGTTTAAAACTATGAGTGATATTTACCATGATTTAAGGTTTGAACACCCGTCCCGATGGATTATTTATGGTCCGTCTGGTTCTGGAAAAAGCACATTTGTATTTGAATTATTAAAATCTCTAGATAAATTTTTTAAAATTAAATTCAATAGGATAATTTACTGTTGTAATTACTTTAATTTTACTGAAAATATTAATCTCGAAAAAATAAGTGATATTACTGAGGATTTTATAGCAAGTTTAGATGTATCTAAAAATAACTTATTAATTATAGATGACCAAATGAACAAAGTAATAAATAATGAATTAATGAGCGATTTATTTACAAAACTTTCTCATCATTTAAATACAACAATTATGTTCATTTGTCAAAATTTATTCCCAAAGTCTAAATACATGAGAGATATTTCACTAAATACTAACTATATCGTTTTAATGAAGAACAATAACGAAAAATTGCAGATTCGGTTATTAGCCAATAGGATTGAGAGTTTTAATAACTATAAATTAATTGATGCTTATAATGATTCAACAAAGCAACCATTTAGTCATTTATTAATTGATTTATGTCAGACAACAAAAGATATTTTAAAATATAGATCAGACATATTTAACGAAAACTATCAAACGACTTATTTATAAATATATGGATTCAATTGATAAATGTAAAAAAGATTTAATTAAAATTAAAAATTGTAAGTGTAAATAAGCAAAAAAAATTACTTAAAAACTCTAAAAATTGTGTAATCAATGCTATCTCAGAGATAGCAAAAAACTGTTTAATTGGTAACCTTAAATTAAAAAAGTGTCAATTTAATAAATTAAAAAAATATAAAAAAGTTCTTAAAGCTATTTCACAACGGAAACCATTATATAAAAGGAAACGCTTAATAATACAAAAAGGTGGTTTTCTGAATGTATTGATACCCGCTGCATTATTCTTACTTGATAAAATTTTTAATAATGAAAACAAAAATTAATAAAATGAAATTGATACAATATGATGATATAAATTATAAACAAAATCCTAAAAGTTTAAATTACAATAATAATGATTTAATAAATAGCAATATTATTTTAGAAACTTCACCAGAATTAATAAAAGCTAGTGAATTAAATAAATTAATGGAAAATATAGAATCTATTGATTTAAATGAACTAAATAAATATCAAACCTATATTCATTTATTAAGAAACTTTTTATTGTTTAAATCAAAATACAATAAAGAGAATATTAATTCTAGCGATAATTTAAGTAATATTGCCAATAATAATAAAGTACAAATTGATTTGGATGATAATACAAATAGTTCACTGCATACTGTATTAAATACTCCAATGTCATCTACTCCAATGTTTTCAAATTTATCTAACATAAGCACACCAGAGCAAACATCTCATTTAATTCGTGACTCATCTGTTAAAAAAAGTAGAAGTAAAGGGGTTAAGGTAAAAAATAGAATTCAACAATATAATAAAAACGATACAGATTCAGAAGAAAGTAGTTCATCCGATAAAACTTGGGTACCTTATGGTAGTGTTAAAAATGTTAAAAGGCTTAAACCAAAAAAGAAATAAAATTTTTAAAAATATTTATTATAATATAAATGATGTTGGATCATATTCCACATCTAAAAAACTATATGATGAAGCCAAAAAAATTGATAATATCAAATATGCAGATGCTCAAAAATGGTTAAATAGTCAAGAAACATATACATTACATAGAAAGAAATATATTAATTTTAAAAGATCACAGTTTGTGTCAAGTAAAGTAGATAGGTTTTGGGCTTTGGATCTTGCAGATATAAGTAAATATCAAAAATTTAACAATAATTTTAAATACCTATTAATTGTAATTGATGTACTATCTAAATATGGCTGGATAAGAAATTTAAAAAATCTAAATCAATTATAACTGCATTCAATTCAATTTTAAAAACAAAACGTAAACCTCACATACTCATTAGTGACTCAGGATCAGAATTTATCAATAATAATTTTAAAAAATATTTAAAATCTAAAAATATTAAACTATATATAATGCGAAACACTGAAATAAAATCATCAGTTGTTGAAAGGTTCATTCGTACAATTAAAGAAAAAATATTTAGTACATTTTACTAAAACCAAAACATTTTTTGATAAAATTCCAAGTATACTTAAAATTTATAATAATACAGTTCATAGTCGAACCCAATATAAACCTATTGATGTGAATATTAAAAATCAAAAACAAGTGTTTTTAAATTTATTTAAAGAACGAGTTCCTATACAGAAACCTATTTATAAAATTGGTGATAATGTTAGAATTTGAAAATTAAAAAATATTTTTCAAAAAGGTTATTTATCAAATTATACAAATGAAATTTTTATAATAAAATCGATTATCCATTCATTACCAATTCCACGATATATATTAAATGATAGACATAATATTACTTTAATCGGAAGTTTTTATTCACAAGAATTAGTAAAAGTTGAATGATGGATAACGATATTATTGTTACAATTCCTTCTGACTATTCTTCAGATAGTATACAGGATAATACAATTTCAAATTTTAAAGTGGACTATAAAATTCCATTTAAATTATCCGATAATTATGAATGTGGTTTATTAGAAATCATTTACCCAACTAGTGTTAAAAATGTACCTAGTGATGTGAATTTTTATGTTAAGTTGAAATATAATGAACCTAAAAATATTATGGTTTTTGATGTAGGGAAATTTAAATTAGATAGCGGTAATTATTCAAATGTTAAAGATTTATATACAGCACTAAACCATTTAACAACTAATTTATCTGAATTATTAAATGAAAAAATTAAAAAAATGTTTCCTAAATATAATATAAATATTAAAAGTGTTCCCTCATTTAATTTGACTAAAAAACAAATCCAATTATCTTATGGTGAATTGGAAATCCAAGGGGGAGAAATTAGTGCAACATTTACATTATATTTTACGTTTGATCAGTACCTTCATTATATGCTTGGGTTTGAGCAAAAAGATTTACACAAACCCCCTTTACAACCTAGATACTCAATTGATCTCTTTGGGAACAATCATGCATTATTTATTTATTCTAATATAATCAAGGAATCATTTGTGGGTAATCAAAAAAGTCAATTATTAAGAATAATTCCACTACAAAAATCAACCAATGATACAATAGTAATGAAATCGATTTCATTTAATCCAATTGTATTTTATCCGTTAAGAACACATTGCTTTGATTTAATTCAAATACAGATCAGAGACTCAACAGGAAAGTTTGTTTTATTTGATCAAGGCAAAATACTTATAACTTTAATATTTAGAGCCATAAAAAAATGAATTCAAATATAGATTTTAGTAAATATTTTAATTCAAATTATGAAAAATATTATCGTATTCAAGGTGGAAATGGGGATAATTTTGAGGAAATAAGTTTTTATACCGGAAAACCATATCAACGTGGCTATAATTGGTTTACAAGATATAGTCAAAAATATGCAATCCCTTTTTTGAAATATTTAGGAATTAAAACATTTAAATATGGAAAAAATGTATTTGATGATATAATTTCAGGGAAAGACCCTAAAAACGCTTTTAAAAATAATTTAAAAAATACAGCTATTGAAACATTGGATGATACCAAAAAATTATTAAATCAAAGTGGTTCCAGTAGAAGGAAAAGGAAATATAAAAAGAAACCACGCTATAATATGTTGCCGTCAATCTGCTGGATATGTCGTGTAGTGGTCGACCCGTTAAGTCCCGATGTTGTGGGTTAGGTGTGGTTTGGTTTGGGGGTTACTCTCGAGCCTTGGGCAGAGTCACTGGACTCGTTCCGGGGTACTTGGACCCGACTGCGAGAGTACGGACAGGTAAAAACGCTTTTAAAAATAATTTAAAAAATACAGCTATTGAAACATTGGATGATACCAAAAAATTATTAAATCAAAGTGGTTCCAGTAGAAGGAAAAGGAAATATAAAAAGAAACCACGCTATAATAAAAGACTTAAAATTAAAGGGAGAAAAAATAAATTTAAGACCAAAAAAGAGTATAAAAAGAAGAAATCTAACAAGAAACATCACTTCAAACATAAATCATTTAAAAGAATATCTAAAAGAAAACGTTTAAAAAATAAGTCAATATTTGACTAATCATGTCTAGAGAAATATTCAAATCAGAATTGGACTTGTTTAAAAAGAAATTTTTTCAAAGCAGTGTTGAAAATTCGTTTATGTTACAATTTAGACCTGTTGCACCAATCTCTTCCAATAATAATATTGAGTTTTATATACCGCCTAATAGTGAATTCTTCATTGATCTTGAAAATATATTTTTGTGGATAAGTGGGAAACTTGTTAATGAAGATGATTCTGATTTTACTAGTGCCCAAGATAATAGATATTCATTTATTAATTATCCATTAAATACTATGTGGCAACAAATTGATGTTAGTCTAAATAATACACTAATATCACAAAGTTCAAATACATATCCATATACATCTTATTTGGATGCTTTAACAAATTATGATAATAAATCACATTATACTTATTTAAGAAGCGGAGGATATATTCCGTATAATGATCAGTCACCTGATGATGTTAATGAAAAGTTAGCTTCGTTAACAAATACAAGTAAAACATTTAAATTATACGGGAGAATATTTAATGAGTTATTTGATAGTGGAAAATATTTAATTAACGGAGTTTCGATGCATTATAATTTTATTTATTCTAATGATAAGTTTGCATTAATGGCTAGCCCTGCGCGTGTTGCTGTTGGGACTACTGTCACAGCATTAGCAGCCCCTCACCCAAAATTAAAATTACAAGATGCATGTTTATTTATTAGACATGTTAAAATAAGTCCCCCGGTTTTCAACGTGATTAATAATCAGTTAAATAAAACTAATGCGGTTTACCCAATAAGACGAAGAAATACTGTTTTATATAATCTATCAGCTAATCAATCAACATTTAGTATAGATAATATCTTTATGGGACAACTTTGTGAAAAAATGTATTTAGCGTTAATAGGTCATGATGCAAACAACGGAAGTTATACGTTAAATCCAATAGCCTTTAAAAACCATAATCTTACTTATCTTGAAGTATATTTCAATTCAGAACCATACCCAAAACTTGCATACACACCTGATTATTCTAATGATAATTATCAGCGTGAATATTTTGACTTTTTTAATGAGCAAGGTATAGCAAATGGAGCAGGGATATTGGATTGCACATATAGCGCTTTTAAAAATATATCAAATATTTACTGTATAAATTTTAATCAAGACTATTCAAGTTCTGATCGAGACTATATAAATCTTGTTAGGGAAGGCTCAATTAGAGTTGAACTAAAATTTTCTCAATTACTAACATCACCATTAAAACTAATTTGTTTTGGTATTTTTAATAATAATATTATGATAGATAAATTTCGTAATATATTAATTGATTATTAATGAATACTGTACAAATAATTAAATCAATTACCGAGAAAAAATATACTAATAATATTTTTGTTGGGGTGTTCCCAATTGATTTATTAAAAATAAAACATTATAAAAAACCATGTGGATTTATACTGAACACTGATAAGTCATCGGAACAAGGAAGTCATTGGATTTCATTATTTTTACCAAAGAAAGGACCACTTGAATATTTTGATTCATTTGGTTACAAACCGATTAACCCTGAAATTTATTCATTTATAAAAGTAAATGGGAAAAAATATAAATACAACACTTATCAAATTCAAGATAATTTTTCAAAGACATGTGGAAAATATTGTGTACTATTTATATTGTGTCGTTCAAAAGGGATCAAATATGATATATTTTTAGACATGTTTACATACAATACTAAATTTAATGAACAATTAATAAATTCTCTATTTAAAAAAATTATAAATTCAAAATTATAATTATAATTATATTTTTATCAATTATGTTTTTTTAAATTATTTTTTTATAAATTATTTTTACGTCACATAAAATAAAATCATAATTAAAATAAACTTATAACAATTAACTTATTTATAATTATTTATATGTATTAGTACCCTTGAACGTTGGTACGTTTTTCAAGAATCAAATCCACAGATCATTCACAGAGACCGCAAACCCGGTATTCATGAATCGAATCCACAGATCATTCACAGAGACCTCAAACCGGGTATTCATGAATCGAATCCATAGATCATTCACAAAGACCTCAAACCCGGGTTTTCATGAATCAAATCCACAGATCATTCACAGAGACCTCAAACCGGGTATTCATGAATCGAATCCACAGATCATTCACAGAGATCTCAAACCTCAAATCACAATCTCAATGTTGTTTGTCAAATAACATTGTATTTATCAAAGTATAAAATTAAATATAAATAAAATTGCTTTTATTAGAGAATAAAGTATAATTTGAATAACATTGTTAATATTGGAGTATAATGTATACCCTGAATAACACTGAATTTATTAGAGTATAATGTTATTTATAAATTACATTGTTTATATTGGAGTATGATGTATAAATTTGAATAACATTGTTTATATTGGAGTATGATGTATAAATTTGAATAACATTGTGTTTATTGGAGTATAATGTATAAGTTAAATAACATGGTGTTTACTGGAGTATAACGTTAATTATAAATTACATTGCTTATA
>CAJPVJ010001626.1:0-11534 GCA_905397405.1 Oppiella nova | reverse complement strand
GCAATATTTGGTAATTGAGGCCAACTTCGAGCCATTCATCATAAACTCAAAGTCTTGACGCGTGTATTGACAGTCAATGCGCGAAATGTTTGCACACTTTCTGAGTATCCATTCAATGACTTGTCGTTTATATTCACACCAAATGAGTCCAAACTTCGGTATTTAAATGATAGCTCTGTCTGTGTCTCGTATATCAATCGCTGCCACTGTTTGGACACACATTCATATCGGAACCGGTCTTCGAGTGGCAGATATGAGAGCAACAGTCTACACAAATCGTCACCGAATCGATCCAAAGAGTCTTTGCCTCTCACTTGCGGTCTAATCGTATGATTACTTCTTGAGCGCATATTCTGTGTCTCATTCCTCGACATAATCTGCGGATCAATTGGTAATCAAATCAATGAATGAGTCACTCATTCAAACCAATCACACAATGGCCTTACTATCGGTGTTGTAATCAATACTACTGGTGCTGTCGATACCACGGGATGTCCACCAATTGAATCCCAAATATATTCTTTGCGATCAAAACAAACGTTTCATTCATTCAAACGAAAGTCAAATGAAGACACATTTGGCATGACTTACGGGAATGGTATGCAATCAATACTACCGATGCTGTCGATGCTATCAAACGGGTTGCACATTAAGACTCATTTGATGGCAAAGTATTGTCTCATAAGAGGCGAGGAATGGCCTCAAGAAGTGGTGACACAAACTCGCGGCATGTCTTCGGCAAAGACTTTGTAAATGAGTTTAAAAAGTGAAATCAAATGTGAATTAAAGGCCGAAATGCTTACCAAATGAAGGGTTGAGTGAAACGCCAGGTAAAACACATCCACGTAATTAACATCAGTAATACTTTGCTCGCTAATTATTTGAAAATGTTTTTGTTGCTTACTATTTTTGTAGTCTAATTACTACAGTATAGTAAAATAATATTTTTATTTTGTAGATTCAGAATAGTCATGATAAATTTTATAAACAATTTTAATATAAATTTATAAAGTTTATAGCACTATATATTTTTCATTTATACTTAATTATAAATAAATTATGCATATTTCATTAATTTACATTAAATTGTTTGCAAAAATAATTTTAAAACTGTTGTGACATAAGTTTATAATGCAATAAATCTATTTATAAATATAATATTCATATCTATAGAAAATATCGTGATATATGGCTATTAATAATAAACAGAATATTCTTATTTAAACAAAAATGAGTATTGTCATTTTATCTGTAATACATTATTTTTAAGATTAAATATTATCCATAAACAAATTAATTTTAAATGTCATATTAAAACATGTCAAGAATATGATTTATTACAATAAATTTAACGATTTTATAAAATAAATATCATAGGCGCACTGATTTCATAAATACCATAAAAACTATACCTTTCCAATAACTTTAGTGATTTATAAAAATAAAACTTTGGTAGCATTTATAAATTGCTTACAATGTATCAATCTCAAAACTATTTATATCNTATACCAGTAATAGTATACTATTACCAAAATAAATATAATTTTAGTTGTATATTTAAATACTTTCTTGATAAGATTATATAACAATTGTTTATTATTAATAAATAGAAAATTGTCAAAACTTAACACGAATAAAATAGTTGAAAATGGATACATGATAACTGTATTTTTAATTTTGCATACAATTAAAATTTTAGCATTAACTTATATTTAAGTTATTAACTTAAAACTTTCAGTATTATATTTACTTTAATATGATTAAAATTGTATTTATTGTTATACACAGTATTTCATTACTAGAGTTTATGTGACATTTTTATATTTTATATTAGTTATAAAATTTTATTCATGTATTGTTGAAATATATTGAATTCTATTTAATGATTATAATTACGACAAACCAAAATGAAAACAAAATAATTAAGACTTTAATAACTGAATTAACATAACATTGAATGTTATGACAGACCCTATGAATACAAATAAAAATTTCAAATCAATTGAAAACACATTGTATGTCATGTAATTACTTCGTGAATATAAATTTATTGTATTTTTAATTAACGCATTAATTATTAATTTTTTTGAATCAATTAAATGATCAGATTTGTCAAAACATGAAAGCAATTGATTGACAGTCGGTCTATGGGTTTGAAAATAATTTATAACAAATACAAACATAATGTTGACAACAAATATACAAATATATTCAATGAAACCATGCGATCGATTTGCATAAAATGTTTCATTATTTTGTTTATTAACTGCGAAATGAGTTAATCGTAAACATGTTGATGAAAATAAATCGCAAAACCATAGAACGGGAAATATACCTAGATACTTATTAATGGACTCCTTATAGCTTGTAATGAGTAATAGATTTTGTTTTAATAATTCATAATTAATATGATTTTTGTTAATCAATAGTCTCTTTTCGATGAGATATACGGCATAACATAAATTAATGATCAGAAGGGGCACGGCTATAGCAAAACCATAAATTTCAATAATCCAGATGATTTCAAAAACTAATATTAAATGTCTTACACGATAAAATATATAATAAACAATCAGGGCTATAAATGCAATCATAATTAATATAATCCACAATAAACTCATTACTTTTGAGCAAAATTTCAAACAATGTTTATCTCTATTGGATAAACTGTTAATTAATGTAACAGTAAGTTTTTTAATTGTGCTTGATTGTATCTCAAAATAAATAAAACTGAACACAAATATAGACATTCTTAAGATGACTGATAATCGCCACAAGATTTCAATAAACTTTTTATAATTAATTAAATCTTGTATTGAATGCCAATAATTCCATAATAATGTTATAATTATTAATGATTTAATAGTATATTTAATTACTAATAATGTTTTACTTTTACTAAAGAAAAATATGTCGTAACTTAAAATAAAATATGTAATAGAAATTGGATATAAATAGTTTTGAGATTGATACATTGTAAGCAATTTATAAATGCTACCAAAGTTTTATTTTTATAAATCACTAAAGTTATTGGAAAGGTATAGTTTTTATGGTATTTATGAAATCAGTGCGCCTATGATATTTATTTTATAAAATCGTTAAATTTATTGTAATAAATCATATTCTTGACATGTTTTAATATGACATTTAAAATTAATTTGTTTATGGATAATATTTAATCTTAAAAATAATGTATTACAGATAAAATGACAATACTCATTTTTGTTTAAATAAGAATATTCTGTTTATTATTAATAGCCATATATCACGATATTTTCTATAGATATGAATATTATATTTATAAATAGATTTATTGCATTATAAACTTATGTCACAACAGTTTTAAAATTATTTTTGCAAACAATTTAATGTAAATTAATGAAATATGCATAATTTATTTATAATTAAGTATAAATGAAAAATATATAGTGCTATAAACTTTATAAATTTATATTAAAATTGTTTATAAAATTTATCATGACTATTCTGAATCTACAAAATAAAAATATTATTTTACTATACTGTAGTAATTAGACTACAAAAATAGTAAGCAACAAAAACATTTTCAAATAATTAGCGAGCAAAGTATTACTGATGTTAATTACGTGGATGTGTTTTACCTGGCGTTTCACTCAACCCTTCATTTGGTAAGCATTTCGGCCTTTAATTCACATTTGATTTCACTTTTTAAACTCATTTACAAAGTCTTTGCCGAAGACATGCCGCGAGTTTGTGTCACCACTTCTTGAGGCCATTCCTCGCCTCTTATGAGACAATACTTTGCCATCAAATGAGTCTTAATGTGCAACCCGTTTGATAGCATCGACAGCACCGGTAGTATTGATTGCATACCATTCCCGTAAGTCATGCCAAATGTGTCTTGATTTGACTTTCGTTTGAATGAATGAAACGTTTGTTTTGATCGCAAAGAATATATTTGGGATTCAATTGGTGGACATCCCGTGGTATCGACAGCACCGGTAGTATTGATTACAACACCGATAGTAAGGCCATTGTGTGATTGGTTTGAATGAGTGACTCATTCATTGATTTGATTACCAATTGATCCGCAGATTATGTCGAGGAATGAGACACAGAATATGCGCTCAAGAAGTAATCATACGATTAGACCGCAAGTGAGAGGCAAAGACTCTTTGGATCGATTCGGTGACGATTTGTGTAGACTGTTGCTCTCATATCTGCCACTCGAAGACCGGTTCCGATATGAATGTGTGTCCAAACAGTGGCAGCGATTGATATACGAGACACAGACAGAGCTATCATTTAAATACCGAAGTTTGGACTCATTTGGTGTGAATATAAACGACAAGTCATTGAATGGATACTCAGAAAGTGTGCAAACATTTCGCGCATTGACTGTCAATACACGCGTCAAGACTTTGAGTTTATGATGAATGGCTCGAAGTTGGCCTCAATTACCAAATATTGCGATCATTTCAATGCGTTTGTCGTCGACTTTCAAACCGTTATTCAACGCAAAACAATGGATGAGTTTATGGCGAAGTTTGCCAAACAGTTGCTGACATTGCGAGTGATTAGCGGCGCCTACATTGCGTCCGTTCGGACGTCCATCGCAGCGAATGTCAAGTATTGCACGAATTTGCGTGAAGTCGGCGGCACTCGGAATGCATTGCATCTGTTGAGTGACACTTGACAGCCATTTGTAGTGCGAAAACTTTGCAAATTTACGTTCACTTTCGGTACACAAACCATCGGTCGCTTCGAGACATTTGTCACAAATTATGGCCAAAGAGTGAATGCATTCCCCGTGGAAACGCTCACCGATTGCAATGAGAAGTCTATGGATATACTGGTGACTGGTTTGTCACGAATGCGACAATTAATCGATTTGGAGATCTATTCTTCGGATCAAAGAGTGAGTGATTTGATTGCGAGTCGATTGAAGGGAATCGGTGTGAAGTGTCGTTCACTCAAGAGATTGTCCCTGAAGTTAGTTATCGATTCAAATGCATATTATCGGCAATTATTTCAAACAATTAGCCAACACTTTAAGAAATTGAAACGTTTGGAAATCACTGGCGAGTCGTCTGTAATAATGAGTGAATCAATGAATGTTATGAATAGATTAACACATCTGACACTTAACCATATAAATAACGATAGTATCGATAACACGGATTATATTAATCATGAATTCTTTGAGAATATGGATCAGAATATTCCTAACGTCCAGTACATAGACATCAGAAAAGTTAAAGTCTCGTCAAATGTGTTGAACTGTTTGGCAAAACTCACGAGAATTCATGGCATTAGACTCACTGGTGATGAGGAATACACGCAAATAGATGTCCAGAATGTGGTGGAAAAGTGTCACAAAATTAGTTGCATTGAAATTAATCGTATAAATGCTTTGAACATATTTAGCTATAATTAGATTCATTACTTAATTGTTTTTCCTGTAATACTCTATAATTTTTCTTAAACACTGTATGACTGATCCAATTGTATCCATAATTAGATCATTAATTATAAACTTTAAAATTATAAAATTAGTGAAATGTTTCAATAAATGTTTTGTTGTTTAAACTAAGCAAACACCAGTAACATATCTATAAAATTAATTGAAATCGAAATGACATTTATTCAAAATGATAAATATAATACCTTTTATGATAAATGTTTTCAAATAAAATTATTGTTTTTTACAAATATGTAGAATTTATTGAAAATTGGATTACAAGTAATAATAAAATTAACATGTCATTATATATGTATTATGAATTGATTAACTGAATTAACATAACAGTAAATGTTACGACAGAACCTAAAAATGCGATTAAAAACTTTAAATTAATATTAAATAGATTTAACATTTTATATTTGCACCTGGAGTAATTTAGAAAATATTGATTCATTATAGCAGTAATTTGTAAATCTCTTATTGTTAATGAATTAAAATTTTTCGCATAATATAGCTGCAATTCATTAATTGAAGGACTATGTGCTTGATAATAATTAATAATAACCATGTAACATAAATTACATAACACAATAAATACATATATGATTAGACCAAGATCATGATCATGGTAAAATGTTTTGGGTTTATGCCTATTGACCACAACAAGAGTCAATCGGAAACAAGTGGATGAAAACATTTCACAAAACCATAGGAATGGAAATACACCTAGGTACCTATTTATGGATTCTTTATATTTTTGAATTATTAATAGTTTTTGTTTCAAATCTTCATAATTCGTACGATTTGTGTCTCTAATTAATAGTCTCTTTTCCATGAGATATACGGCATAACAGGTGTGTATTAATAAGAAATCTATGGCCACAACGTAACCAAATATGTGAATACTCCACGAAAATACCAAAAACATGAATGGATTAAATGGATATGACATAAATGAGTTGATAATAACTATAAAAATGATACTGGTAACACTTATCCATATTATAGTCATTAATATTGAAAATTTTCTTAACTGCTTTCTCTGTCTATTATTTAATTGTTTATTAATATTGACCGTAATTGCCCTGATATTTTTAACGTTAATCTCGAAATAAACATAAGCAATTACAATTAGTATAAACTTAATTGTAAAAGGTGCTTCCAATAGGTGATTCTTAAATGAATGATCACTATGATTCATATGCACTATGATTAAAAATATTGTATTTACGATAACTGTTATACAAACGAGTAATTTATATACATATTGTATACATATTTTAATAAATGTGTTGTTATTATACGAGTAATTAATATTGAAACCAAAAATACAGAATATTAATGAAAATGGATATACGAGTGTTTTGACATTTGATTTGGACCTTGCTATAAATAACATTTTAATAACCAAAAAATAATCTATAAGGTTGTTAAATAGATTTTACATGTATATTATTTTAATGTTGTATCATTTACTTTAGTATTTCAGCATTGTATCCAGTTGGTTTTGAAAAACAGTAGTACAGTAAACATTTAATACATTAATATAATTGTGTTTACTTTATAATTCAATGATTTTGTACATTTCAAAGCTTTAAAAGCTAGGTAAATAATAAACCAATAAATCAAATGTATTTGTGTTATTATTTCAAAAAAAGATATTTAGTATTTCAATAAAAAATAAAATAAATGCAAAACAAAATATTTTTGAATAAGATGATTTATAACAAAACTTGTATTTATTTAATATTTTTTATGCATTTATTCAAATTAATAAATAAATTAAATTGCAAAATTTAATTATTTAACAATTGTATTAACATAACAGTGAATGTTATGACAGAACCTAAAAATACAAACAAAAATTTATTATTAATTACAAACATATTGATTGCCATGTATTTGCTTTGGGAATAAGTAATNATATTGATTGCCATGTATTTGCTTTGGGAATAAGTAATGAAATAATTATTTAACATATTATTCAATTGGATTTCTTTAGTATCCATTGAATTGCAATTCTTGTCAATACATATCCGCAATTCATTAACAGTCGGTCTATGAGTTTGAAAGTAATTGATTGCCAATACATACGTTATATTTATTAAACAAATGGATACGTATTCAATTAAACCGCGTATAATATTTACATAATAAAGTTCAGGGTCTTGTTTATTGATTGCAAAATACGTTAATCGGAGACAAGTAGTCGAGAATATCTCACAAAACCATAGAAATGGGAAAATACCTAATATTTCATTAACCGATTCCCTGTGCGAAATAATAATAATTAGTTTTTGCTTCAATTCTTCATAATTAATATGATTTTTATCTCTAATTAATAGTCTCTTTTCCATGAGATATACGGCATAACAGGTGTATATTAATAGCAATGGCATGGCTACTATAAAGCCATACAAACAAAATACCCATAAAATTTGGCTTAATATGTAATTTGAAAAACCTTTTAGGTATTTATATAAAAATGACATTTTTATCAGTGATATTGAATTAAAAATGATCCAGATAAATGTTAGTATTTTAGAGAATATTTTCAGATTATGTTTGTCAGTATCTGACAAACATTTAATTATATTGATAATAAGTCTTTTTATTTTCACACAATTAATGTTAAAATATATGAAAGCAATGAAAATAGTTGTAATTTTAACGATGATAGATATTCTCCAAAGGGATTTGTTAAAGGTTTTATACAGGGTCAACTTTTTAAATGCATTGTAATAAACGTAAATATAACTTAAAATTATTGCACATTTCAAAATATATTTTATAATAATTTTATAATATTTGAAACACCTTTTTGTGGGCAAAAATTCAGGAAAACTTAATAAATATAATACACATGAAAACGGGTATAAATATGTAGTAGTATTTGGTTCACTCATAATGGTAATATTAATTGATATTAGTTTATAAAAGTAATTGATGTGGTTGACTTTTTAATATAAGGGTAAATGCTGTCCTCTAACTTGTAAACTATAGAAAATTATTATTTTAATGTATTTTTGCATTTTATTTAATCACAGAAATTGTTTGTAAATAAAATAGCACTTAATATTTTAGTTATATAAACAACATAAAATGTTTTGAGACTAAATGATTAGAAAAGCCAACACATAATAAGTATTTTAATAAAATTCACTATTATAAAAAAAACTTTATTTTAATTATGCAATAAATTAATATGTTCATTAATAATTAAGTATAATATTTAAATTATATTTCCAAACTATAATAATTTCCATATCATGAAACTACAATATACAATAATTTAATAAATTAAAATCATTAAATTTGGCAAAAATATAATACAATTATTAACTTTAATTTTAAAAGCAATATTGTTGATTTGTTTACAAAATTAACTGTGAATGCTTAATTGACAAATTGTAATACATTAATTTAATTGTGTTTACTTTATAATTCAATAAGTCCGTAGATGTCAAAGTTTTAAAAGTTAAATTAATAATATAAACTATAAATCAAATGTATTTGTGTTATTATTTACAAAAACATATTTATATTTAGTAGTTCAATAAAAATATAAAATAAATGCAAAAACAATATATTTTTGAATAAGATCATTTATAACAAAATTAATTAATATTATAACATTAAATTAATATTTATAACAAAATTAATTAAAATAAATTATTTTATTTAATTAATTAATGTGGTTGACTTTTAAATATACTGGTAAATGCTGTATTCTAATTTATAAATTATAAAAATTTTTATTTTTATGTATTCTTGATTGCAATTTATTTAATCATAGAAATTGTGTGAAAATAAAATAGCACTTAATATTTTAATTGTATTAACAACAATATCAAATGTTTGAATTTGTATTATTTTCTTAAATTTAATTATTTAACAACTGTATTAACATAACAGTGAATGTTATGACAGAACCTATAAATACAAATAAAAAGTTAATATTAATGGAAAACACATTGAATGCCATGTATTTGCTTTGGGAATAAGTAATGAAATAATGATTTAACATATTATTCAATTGGATTTCTTTAGTATCCATTGAATTGCAATTCTTGTCAATACATNATTCAATTGGATTTCTTTAGTATCCATTGAATTGCAATTCTTGTCAATACATATCCGCAACTCATTAACAGTCGGTCTATGAGTTTGAAAGTAATTGATTGCCAATACATACGTTAGATTTATTAAACAAATTAAAATGTATTCAATTAATCCTTGTGTAATATTTATATAATAATGTACAGTGTTTTGTTTATTGATTGAAAGATACGTTAATCGCAGACAAGTACTCGAAAATAACTCACAAAACCATAGAAATGGGAAAATGCCTAATATTTCATTAACCGATTCCCTGTGGGAAATAATAGTAATTAATTTTTGTTTTAATACTTCATAATTAATATGATTTGTGTCTCTAATTAATAGTCTCTTTTCCATGAGATATACGGCATAACAGGTGTGTATTAGCAGCAAAGATATGCCAATAATGAGCCCATACAAACCAATAATCCATACAGTTTGGCATAATATGTTATTTATAACAAGTTTTGATTGAAAATATATACAATTTGTAATTGACATTGTTATCAATGGTATTGAAATAAATATGATCCAGATGAATGTTAGTATTTTAGAACATATTTTTAAATAGTGTTTGTCTGTATCTGACAAACATTTAATTACATTCATAATAAGTCTTTTTATTTTCACACAATTAATGTTAAAATATATGAAACCCAACAAAATGAATGTCATTTTAGTTACAATAGATATTCTAAAAAGTGATTTATTTAATGTTGGATACATTGTTAGTATTTTTATTGAACGCCAATAATAGAAAATGTACGTTAAAATTATTACACATTTTATAAAATATTTGCTTATAATATTATACAATTTATAAGACCTTTCAGTGATTAAAAATTCAGTAAAACTTAACAAATATAATACATATGAAAATGAATGTAAACGTATACTAATATTAGGCTCACACATAATTGTTATATTAATTAATATTATTTTATTCAAGTAATTAATATGACTGGCTTTTAATATACGAGTGTATGAAGTTCATTAACTTGTACATTATATTATTATTTTAATATATTTTATGCTAATTATTTAATCAGCGTTTGTTTTAATGAAATAGCACTCAATCTTAGCTTATAAGCAAAAGATTTATTTTCTAACCATTTGTTTGGTTAAAAGAGATACATTTATTTAATAAATGTCTAAATCATGAAATTAATATTAAATAAATATTCAAATATATTACATATTTGGTGTTGAATCAAAACATTTCATCTAACATGATTAATAGACATATTTCTAATACAATAAAATCCATAATTAATCTTGCAAAAATATAATACAAATATAAACTTAATATTATTAGACCTTTTAAAAAGCATTTGTGTTTATTTATTAACAAAATAAACTTTGAATTCCTAATTGTAAAGTTGCAATCCATTAATATAATTGTGTTTACTTTATAATTCAATAGGCTTGTACATGTCAAAGTTTGAAAGATTAAATAAATTTGCAAAAATAATCAATAACTCAAATGTATTTGTGTGGGCAGTTACAAAAACATATTTAATATTTCAATAAATAAATAAAATAAGTGCACAAAAAACAAATATTTTTTATAAAATGATTTATAACAAAATATATATTTATTAAAAGTATTTTATGCATTTGTTAACTGCATTCACATAACAGTGAATGTTATAACCGAACCTATAAATGCAATTATAAACTTAAAATCAATTGTAAATAAATTACATGCACTATAAGTTATTTGAACTGGGTATAACTTATAAAATGCTGATTAATTAGAAAATTTAGTTGTAAACCTCTAATTATCATTGAATTATAAATACTCTCATAACACTTGCAATTCATTGAGAGTGGGACTATTGGGTTATAACCAATTATATGCTCTTGGTTAACTTGTACACTGTATAAAATTATTACTTTTATGTATTTTTGCAATTTATTTAATCACTGAAATTGTATTTAAATAAAATAACATTTAATTATTTAGTTGTATTAACAACAATATCAAATG
>CAJPVJ010001625.1:0-15690 GCA_905397405.1 Oppiella nova | reverse complement strand
ACTAAAGAAATTGCTTAAGTAATCAATCTCGCAAGATTATTGTAAGCATCTATGTTATCTATATACTTAAAATATTAGAGTTTCCCTTGTTAGGTAAGTTGTTTACTTGAAATTAAACAATTTAACAATTTCTTTGAAAACAACTTTTATTGAGTACAGAATATTCCCAACAGAATAGCAATTCTGTTAGATTTGTTTAGTCATCTCAAGCGGTATTTTGTAAATGTTTTCATCATTTAAAGCAATTTTGTATTTCAAGCTGTGTTTGGAATATCTATTTTGTTAAAATAATTTTTAAATATATATTCAGTTTCAATAAAATAGTATTGAAATGTGTGTATATTATATTAGATTCTGTTATTCGATTTTATTATATTAGAACTCTTAGATTCTAAACTATATTTTACATTATATTTTTAAAATAAAGTTTTTTCTAAAGATTTCTAATAAAACATATCTTAAAAGAGTCATTCAAAACCAGACAATTTAAGTCTAAATACATTGCAATGAAGATAGGTATTTTTACATTTACATTTCAAATAGGCTTTGTACTAGATTTTATATTACCTGTAGTTCATTGCAATGTATTCGTATTAAGACTTAACATTGTCCATTTTTGGTAAACACACGTAATACTATAGTATTATAAATACAATATTTGTAAATAATTTTCTTGAGTAAATAAAGTTATTTATTTATAAATACTATAAATATATTTTTAATAATAATATTGCTATACTAACTATTGAGCTGTGAATTTAACTTAATAAAATATCATTAATATTTGCATCACTGACTAAATTGAAATACTTTACTTGAATTCACTATATTAAACTACACATCTAATACAGTATTTTCAAAGCCGTGTTTTATCTTATTAGCTTAATATACTGTACCATGTTACATTAGTTAAGATTTGGATTATAAATCCATTAAAAGTTATTTGATCATCATCTACTATTATGAAATACTGTATGAATGGTTTCTCAACATATTGACAATAACCTGAAAATTCATTAAGTATAATTAACTCTACTCTAACTTTATAGTGAATTTATATTATCATCGTTTCAGTTATGGTATTATATTTTTGTAACCCAAGTACTCTACAACCTACCTGTATGTGTAAATAATTTATTTGATTTAATCAAGATAATAAAAATAATAATTTTTACATAAATAAATCAATAATATATTATATTATACAAAAGCCTGTCATTGAAAAACATTATTTATTTGGCATATTCATCATTTAGGTTGGTTAAGTAAATTATGAAAATGTGCTATCTACAATTCTAATAAAAATCTTATACTGTTAAGATATAATGTATTCATAATAACTAATTAATGTAATAGAATAATGCACCAGTATAGTCTACTATTCCATATTCTTTACCAGTATTTGTTTACTAGTATAATAGGCATTGACTTTTTGGCACACTGGGCACACTGAAAGTGAGAGAGCTCATAATTTATATAATTATTTTTAAATACTAATTTTTTATTAATTTTTTACAAAGATACTATTACTAATTATTGTTAAAATTACTAATAATTTAATAATTATAATGTTAATTATATTTAAATAGCTCTCTCACTTCAGTAATTTACCATTATATTCACCATATTATCTAAGTAAGTGAGAGAGCTATTTAAATGTGATTTAAATTATAATTATTAAATTATTAGTAATTTTAACAATAATTAGTAATAGTATCTTTGTAAAAAATTAATAAAAAATTAGTATTTAAAATTAATTATATAAATTATGAGCTCTCTCACTTTCAGTGTGCCAGTGTGCCCAGTGTGCCCAGTGTGCCAAAAAGTCAGTGCCGTATAATATAATTGAAAACATATTTTTTATTGAGAAGAGAATATTCCCAAACGAATAGCAATTCTGTTATATATAGTATGTTTAGTCGAGTTAAACATTAATTTCAATATACATACAGTATGTGTGGCTACAAATCCAATGATACCTTTCAATATTTACTCTTCAATCCATTTTTAACAAAACTGTAATAAGAAAGCAAAGTTGAAGTCAATCATTGGATCTGTAGGGCCTCATATACTTCTGACATTTGAAAGCAATTTTATATTTCAAAATTTGTTTTTATTTATCTCTATTCTAATTATTTTTAGATTTATTTTTCCCATTGCAATATAACTATGTCGAATTTTATATTGAATAGTGTATTAAAGTTTTTAAATTTCCCACATGTACAACTATAATCCGGGTAAAATATAACTAAACAATTGTATTGAAAGTGCTTCATGAAATATTACAATAACTACAGAAATATGTTTGATATCTACAATTCTTTTAAAAATTTTTAAATTACTTGACATTCATAACAGAAAATATTACATATTTTTGATAATTTAAATAATTATAACGTGTTATAAAAATATTGTCATTTATTTATTTTAAATTTTATTTTTTCTATAGTAATTACTGAGCTGTGAGTGCAACTTATTAATAATAAATGTTTCAATAAAATATCATTTTGAATAATTAATAAATATTGGCATCACTAAATAAATAAACATACTTCGTACATCTAATAAATTATTTGTTATATACAGTATGTTTAAGTTTATCAGCAATTTAAATATAAAATCTTACTGTGTTACTTAAGTTTAGATTAAGATGGTAGATCTATTATTTATTAATATTAATCTATAATATCTATAATATTGATCTATAATATAATATAGATGTTATTTTGTCACACCTCTAAATTATGTAATATTATATGAAAGCTTTCTCAACAGTTGTATAAATAGTTTGAAAATAATTCATTGTTTCAAAGGTTATGATATTATCTAGATAAGTTTTAACCCAAGTGCGCTACAACCTAACTTATATAAATTAATATTATTTTATTACACATTAATTAACTTATTCAAATTACGGTGAGCTAATTAATCATTTTAAAAAAAATAATTATTATTACTAAAATATACGTTGCCCATGCAAAGTAAAGTTTTAATATTAATTATTTAACACACGTGAAATTGGTCTTAATTTATAAAATAAAGTGAATATAAAAATAAAATTACTATTATATAACAAAAGTAAAAAAGTTCAAATTTTAAAACTTACTATAAATATGTTTCAATTCATAACTATTATATACGGACTCAATTATAAATTTAATAAACATAATAAAACATTAAATTCTGTATTAACCGGATTTGTGTTTACTACATTTTTGGCCTTGGTTATAAGCTCAGCACTTATACACAACTTTCAAGACAATTACGAAATAATATGTGTCAAGATATTATACACAATATTTGTATCGCTACTGCTAATAACATACGTAAACATTAAACTAAAAACACGTTATTTATGGGAAATAAACACAGAATTAACAGAATTCTACACTAAATACCAAATTCCTGAACAGAATATCCCGGAAATTATTTATATCATAATACATATTACTCTGTATACGCTCTCATTCTTGTTAATATTCCTTGACAAGTACCTTGATAATCTTTTACAAAGTTATCAAATACCGATTGCATTTCACCACCATGCTGTAATATCAGTATTTTTTATGTCCGGTTGGATTGCATTTGTAAATTATATTAACTTTTACATCTATAATAAATATTTAACTATACTAAAGTACATGGCTGATAAAATAAAAAACATTTCAAAAATTCCCACAATTGAGTATTTATATGAAATACAAGTAACAATAAATAATTTTAAAATTAATGAGCAAGCATTATATAAAATAATTTACCAACAAAGTTATTTCATTTACCAACTTATGTTAGCATCGTATTTATTTGAATTAATAATGATTGCTAATTATTATGTAAATGAGCAATATCTAAAACTAATACTTATTGTTAGCATATTGTTCATAAATCTAATATATTCCGTTTACATACAATTTGTGTTATATTTTAAGTCTAGTGTCAAAAATGATATTTTAATCATGCTGAATACGTGGCAAAATATTCATCAAAATGGTACAATAAAATTGTTTTAAAAATATTTTTACTCATTTTGGGTCCACCACATTTTCTTTGCTAATAACATGTATTTTACTTTGCGTTCAGGGTTAACTACAATCTGGAAATAGTTATGAACACATTTAGTAATATATTTATTTGTTCTTATTTATACATTCAACCATGGCCATATACAGTAGATCATTTATTAAGCTATCACAAACTATCCCTGCTATTTTGCCACCACGAAATATTATCGGATTTTCATATATCCTGGTGGATTGTGTTTGTTAAATATTTATATTATTCAATTTATAATAAATACATAACTATATTTAAACATATGGAAAATAAAATGTACTTGTTTGGGAATAATATTAAAAATGCAAATGTTTTTGAGATTAATAATATTGTTTTAGATTTTAATGTACTGTAAATGAACAAATATTTTACGCCATGTTACATAAACATAAATATTATACCCTGCTAATTAAACTTTCATTTCATGTGTTACAAATACAATAATTTTTACTTATAGTCATATTATGTATACCGATAATAATCTATTATAGTAAATTTGTTTGATTATAATTATTATAATCAATATCATTTATTTCATGTCAATATACATAATAATAGAAATTGCAAGTAATTAAAATATACACTTCCCAAGTAATGTTTTTTCATATTATTGATTTAACACTATTTGAAAATGAACATAATGATTAAACTAAAGTGAATGTGAAAATAAAATAACTATTATATAAATTAGTTACAAATTAAAATTTTAAAACATACTATAAATATGTTTCAATTAACAACTATTATATACGGACTTAATTGTGAATATAATAAACATTATAATAAAACATTAAACTTCGTATTAACCGGATTTATGTTGACAACATTTTTAGCCCTGGTGATAAGCTCAGCATTTTTTCTCGATTTTCATGATAATTACAAATAATATGTGCCAAAATATTAGTTACAATATTTGTATCACCACTGTTAATAACGTATGTAAACATCAGAATAAAAACACATTATTTATGGAAAATAAACACAGAATTAACGGAATTCTACAGTAAATACAAAATTCCGGAACAGAATATTCCGGTAATTATTGATATCATAATACATATCATTTTATGCGCTATAATTATTGTTAATATATCTTGACAATTACCTTGATAATATATTAAAAATCAATTGCATATCGATTGCATTTCACCACCATGCTGTAATATCAGTATTTTACATTTCCGGGTGGATGGCTTTTTAAAATTTTATTAACTTTTACATTCATAATAAATATTTAACTATTCTAATGTACATGGCTGATATAATGAAATATTCATCAAAAATACCCACAATTGAGTATTTATATGAAAATCAAGTAACAATAAATAATTTTAAAATTAATGAGCAAGCATTATATAAACTTGTATACATGAATAACTAATGCGTGCAACTACTTATGTTATCATTATATTTATTTGCATTATTTATGATTGCTAATTATTAAATGAATGGCCAATATCAACAACTTATATTTGTTACTAGTTTATTTTTGGTACTTCTTATTTATTCAGTGAACCTTCAAATTGTGTTATATTTCAAATCTAAATTAAAGTATGATATATTGATAATGTTGAATAAATGGAAAAGTCACAATACAACTGATCAAGATGTGTAATATTTTAAATATTTAATGAATATTACAATAATAATAGAGATTAGAATTATTCATGTAAAATAGAAAACTGAATATAATTTATATCAAATAAATAAAATATTTTTGTTTTTATTAAACTAAAATACTTTGTGAACACTTCACTAACGAATAGATTTTACCTGAAATATAATATAAGTATTTTGTATGAACATCCAATCAAAATGTAAGCTAGCATTTTCGTATTCAAAGCATGTAATAAAAACTAAAGAAATTACTTACCATTGATTCTCACGAACTGTGTCTTAGTTATATTAATAAAACCCACTCCATTATACAGATTTAGCTTGGTAAGTAATTGTTATCCAGGTCCGGTTTCCTAACGAAAAGTGGTTTGTCTAATATTCGGTGGTAAAGTTTGCCGATATTGATAGCTTTGGCGCTTAAAACTTTATGTATTTGTTATATAATATTTATTTATTCATAGTTTTTAAATGTGTCGATTAGTACGAGTAGCTGCGAAAACTTTATGTGAATCATTGATATTTGGATTAAAGTTTATATAAGTTTATATTTATTTAAAAATTCAGTATTTTACAATGAAATAATGAATAAATATTCCTTATTAATTGAACATAAACTATTCATTCATTGATAAATCATGTTTTACCCAACTTCTCAAACTTATCGACTCATTTAAAAACTATGAATGAATAAATATAACAAATATATAAAGTTTTAAGCGCCGAAGCTATCAATATCGGCAAACTCTACCACCGAATATTAGACAAACCACTTTTCGTTAGGAAACCGGACATGGATAACAATTACTTACCAAGCTAACTCTGTATAATGGAGTGGGTTTTATTAATATAACTAAGACACAGTTCGTGAGAATCAATGGTTAAGTAATCAATCTTGCAAGATTATTGCAAGTATCTATGTTATCTATTTACTTAAAATATTAGCGTTTCCTTTGTTAGGTAAGTTGTTTACGTGTAATAAAATACAATTTAAAAAATTCTTTGAAACCCACTTATAATGAGTACAGAATAGCTATTCTGTTAGATTTGTTTAGTCATCTCAAGCAGTATTTTGTAAATGCTTTCATCATTTGAAGCAATTTTGTACTTCAAGTTGTGTTTGGATTTCTATTTTGTGAAAATTATTTTTAAATATATAATTAAATGTATGTATATTATCATAGATTAGATTATATTATTAGATTTTATTATATTAGATCTCTTAGATTCTAAAGTTTATTATACAGTATTAGCTTAACATACTTTATTGTGTTACATTAGTTAAGATTTGGTTTATAATGCCATTAAAAGTTATTTTGTCATCATCTCCAGTATATTATGAAATACTGTATAATACTGATAGATTTCACAACATTTTGACAATAATCTGAAAATTTTGAAAAATTAAGTAATTAACTTTACTCTAACTTCAAAGTGAATTTATATAATACTTGAAACATGGATACCATGAAGTAGGTTGTGCCAAGGCATTTAGTTCATACTAAACATTAGTTCATGGTATACCTGGTTCATGATAAACATGATTTACTGTACTTCATGGTATCCATGTTTCACTGTAATACTAAATTAGTAAATATAATAAACTCTTTAAATATTATATATCATTTAATAAAATAAGCATTATTATAAAAATTATTTGTAAAACTTAAGCATTTAATCAAAAACTATGATAAAAATTGGGTATGTTATCATAAAAATCAATAAAATATAATAAAGGTGGAAAATGATATTTTTTATTTGAAATAGTAATAGTGTTTTAATATTTTAATTAAACATTACATTTCCAATTATTTAATTTGCGTAAAACATTGCATTTTGTTTTATGCCTGATAAATATTATCTTAATAACATACAATAAATATAATAATAAGATAAATATCTGCGATAACAATGCCATTAAAACACCATTAAAATTATGACAACAAATTGTGTAGGCTAACATTAGCAACATTATTATTAACGAAATAATATTAACTATAATAAAATACAACAAATTATAAATATTATTATTTAACATAAATTTATCAATATAAAATTTTTTAATTGTAGTTGATATTTGGAATAGGTAATCATTTTTAACACCCTTATATTTATTCATTTCAATTAGCATGCTATTTAAAATATTTATATATTTACATGATACATCTACATACAATAATATAACTAGGTGACCCCAGCCAGTAACGTGAAATAACGTAAATGGAGCGTGGTGATAATATTTAATATAAATATAGTACTGAATCGTGAATACCCTGTCTATATTTTCGTCCATCCAAATGATATACAGGGCTGNAATATTTAATATAAATATAGTACTGAATCGTGAATACCCTGTCTATATTTTCGTCCATCCAAATGATATACAGGGCTGACCCATAAAATATGACATGAAATATGATGTAGAACAATGTTGATTTAATTGAGCTGGATATTTTATATTTTTGATAATATTGAATTAACTCATCATCCAGTTCAAATATTTGTTGTGAATTAATTTTCACGAATATATATGATATTAGTATCGAGGTATAAAATATAGCATGGACAGCTGAGTATATTATGTCATAATAGGTTGATATGTTTGGAAACGATAATACAGTTTGTAGTGTTACACCAAATATTGAGGTTATTACAGTATAAACCGCTTATAATGTTGCTTGCCGTTTTTATTTTGCAATTGATACCGTATATGATATTATGATTATGTATCTGAACATGACTTATTTATTATAACAAATAATTTTATTATAAGAATTAACAATTAACAAATTTTACTCAACTACAATTATACAAACTAGTATAATTTTACATTTGTATTTATTAATTATTTGATTAAAGTTTTTATTATGATTGATTACGTTGTGTACGTGTATTAACATATTGTGAGTATAAAAAATAAGTAAATACAATCTTTTTATACTTAAATACTTTTCTGAAAATCATGCCATTATTACCAAACATCAAAGTATTAAAATTCATGCAAATGTCAAACAAATTATTTAAAAGCTTTTATGGATTTATAGTAACAAAAAGGAAATTATTTAGAAAATATCGTATCTAGGTGACAACATTCATGATATTTATTTGTTTATTACAGTGTGAAAATATGTTTTATCAAAATTCTTTAAATATTACTTTTGTCATATTGAAAAGCATACAGAAGTACTAAATACATTAAAGTTATAATTTTAAATTATCATGATATTTTTACATTAAATAATATGTTGTAAAATAATGTAAAATAAGTTTTATTGTATTTAAGATTTAATTTATACATTAAGGAAATTTTGAGAAATTTTATGTAATTTGTTTATAAAATAAATTATAAATATAAATAATATTAGTCCATACATTGAATAAACAGACCTTTTTGAAATTACATTTAACAATGTTTAATTTATAAATCTTATACAATACTCGTTATTTGTGGGTCATATCTAATTTTATAGCGTATTAAATGTTCCCATTCAGTAAGCCTGGTGATAATTTTATGTATAATCATCAACTTTTTGTGAATGATATTTATTACATATAACGAATAAATGACGGTTTGGATAGACATTAATAATGGCAAAATTAATAACCAGGCTATATTATGATATTTAGAGTGCAAGTACCACATCACCATTAATTCTAAAATAAAACTCGATAATATTATGATGATTAAAAAATAACACAATTTAAAAACACATTTGTTTAGTATATAATTGTCAATAGAAAACTTTTTAGTCGTAGTTGATATATCATATAAATATTCATGAGCTGGGTACGATAATTTTGTCATTTTGACATACATTACAAGCAATATATTTGTATATTGTATGTTGATTTTTATATATAATATTTGCACAAAAGTTACCCAGCCACTAAAATAAAACATGGTAAACGGTGCGTGTTGAGTGTATTTTATGTTAATATAATGTTCAATAGTAAATATGTCAAAAAGGTTGCTAGAATATATTACCAATAATGCAATGATAAAGTATGATACATGAAGTATTATATAAATAATTAGCGGTTTATTATTATATTTAATTTTATATTTCACGTAATATTCATTCAATTCATCGTTGATTTCAATGATTTTTTGTGAATTGGTTTTCACGAATAGGTATGAAATGAGTGATGATATTAATACTAATAAATACAACATTTGAAACAGTGTTTCAAAAATAGTTGTAAACATTTTGAATGACGCGCTACACTGTAATATTACGCCCAAATGTGTGGTAACAACAAAACCACAAATAATAGCATTCACATTTTTATTGTATGATGTTAATCCGTATATTGGGAATATATGTTTAATTAATTCAAATTTAGTAGACATTTTGGTAAATGCTGAAAGTATTATATAAATTCACTTTGAAGTTAGAGTAAAGTTAATTACTTAATTTTTCAAAATTTTCAGATTATTGTCAAAATGTTGTGAAATCTATCAGTATTATACAGTATTTCATAATATACTGGAGATAATGAGAAAATAACTTTTAATGGCATTATAAACCAAATCTTAACTAATGTAACACAATAAAGTATGTTAAGCTAATACTGTATAATAAGCTTTAGAATCTAAGAGATCTAATATAATAAAATCTAATAATATAATCTAATATATGATAATATACACACATTTAATTATATATTTAAAAATAATTTTAACAAAATAGATATCCAAATACAACTTGAAACAGAAAATTGCTTCAAATGATGAAAGCATTTACAAAATACTGCTTGAGATGACTAAACAAATCTAACAGAATAGCTATTCTGTACTCATTATAAGTGGGTTTCAAAGAATTTGTTAAATAATATTTTATTACAAGTAAACAACTTACCTAACAAGGGAAACGCTAATATTTTAAATAAATAGATAACATAGATGCTTACAATAATCTTGCAAGATTGATTACTTAAGTAATTTCTTTAGTTTTTATTACATGCTTTGAATACGAAAGTGCTAGCTTACATTTTTATTGGATGTTCATACAAAATACTTATATTATATTTCAGGTAAAATCTATTCGTTAGTGAAGTGTTCACCAAGTATTTTAGTTTAATAAAAACAAAAATATTTTATTTATTTCATATAAATTATATTCAGTTTTCTATTTGACATGAATAATTCTAATCTCTATTATTATTGTAATATTCATTAAATATTTAAAATATTACACATCTTGATCAGTTGTATTGTGACTTATCCATTTATTCAACATTATCAATATATCATACTTTAATTTAGATTTGAAATATAACACAATTTGAAGGTTCACTGAATAAATAAGAAGTACCAAAAATAAACTAGTAACAAATATAAGTTGTTGATATTGGCCATTCATATAATAATTAGCAATCATAAATAATGCAAATATAATCATAACATAAGTAGTTGCACGTAATAGTTATTCATGTACACAAGTTTATATAATGCTTGCTCATTAATTTTAAAATTGATACTTTGTAAAAGATTATCAAGGTAATTGTCAAGGAATATTAACAATAATGAGAGCGTATACACAGTAATATGTATTATGATATAAATAATTACCGGAATATTCTGTTCCGGAATTTGGTATTTAGTGTAGAAATCTGTTAATTCTGTGTTTATTTCCCATAAATAATGTGTTTTTATTCTGATGTTTACGTACGTTATTAACAGTAGTGATAAACATATTGTAAATAATATTTTGGCACATATTATCTGGTATTATCTTGGAAGTTGAGAATAAATGCTGAGTTTATAACCAGGGCTGAAAATGTTGTCAACATAAGTCCGGTTAATACCAGGTTTATTATTTTATTATAATGTTTATTATATTCACAATTAAGTCCGTATATAATAGTTATAAATTGAAACATATTTATTGTAAATTTTAAAATGTTAACTTGTAACTAATTTAGATAATAATAATTTCATTTTCACATTCACTTTATTTTAATAATTATTTTTACTTTCAAATAGTGTTAAATAATTAATATGAAATTGTTACTATACATGTGCATATTGGTATAGTAATTCACTTAATTATCTATACATGTTCAATTCAATTGATATTTGAATTAATTTTTATTCTAATTATTTTGAAACATGAATAATTATGGCATTGAGATTTGAATAAGATAACTACATAAAATAGTATAAAACACATACAGGTTGTAGCATACTTGGGTAATAAAAATATAATAACTTTGAAGCAATGAAAATATAAATTCACTAGGAAGTTAGAGTAGAGTTAATTACTTAATTTTTCAATATTCAGATTATAGTCAAAATGTTGTGAAACCTTTCATACACTATTTCATAATATACTGTAGATACTGTATTACAAAATAACTTTTAAAGGTATTATAAACCAAATCTTAACTAATGTAACACAATACGGTAGGTTAAGCTAATAACATAAAGCATGGTATTGAAAATACTGTATTAGATGTGTAGCTTAATACAGTGGATTCAAATGAAGCATTTTTATTTAGTCAGTGATGCAGATATTAACGATTATTATTAAGTTATATTCACATCTCAATAGCTAGTATAGCAATGTTGTTATTAAAATATTTTTTAAATATTTTTAAATGGATATCTTTATGTCAAGAAAAATGTGTATGAATATTGAATTTATAATATTACAGTATTACGTGTGTCTACCAAAAACAAACAATGTCAATTCTTAATACAAATACATTGCAATGAACTATAGTTAATTTTAACACTATTGCAAAATCTATTAGAAATGTAATCATAAATGTACCTGTATTCATTGAAATATACAGTACTTGTATTTGGACTCATAGTCTGTTTTAAAATTATGTTTTATTATGAATTCTGAGAACAATTATATTTTAACATTATAATGTAAAATAGACTTTAGATATTAAATATAACAGTTTTAAAGAAATTGCAGTAGTATTCATACAAATGGGCAGTAGAAAATATTTTATACATTATAGGCGAATTTCAACATTATTTTATTTTAACTGAAAAATATTTTAAAATAATTTTAGGATTTGACTTTAAAACCCCACCGCACCGCACCCCACCCCACCGCACCCCAATAGAAATTGCTTTCAATAATGAAATGATTTATAAAATACCGCTTGACATGACTTAACAAATATAACAGAATTCCTATTCTGTTGGGAATATTCTGTACTCAATAAAAGTGATTTTCAAAGAAATTGTTAAATTAGTTGTATTTTATTACAAGTAAGCAACTTACTTAACAAGGGATACACTAATATTTTAATTAAATAGATAACATACATGCTTACAATAATCTTTCAACATTGATGACTTAAGTAATTTCTGTAGTTTATATACTTTTAATACAAAAATGCTAGATTACATTTCAATTGAATGTTCATACAAAATAATTATATTTAAGGCAAAATTTATTCGCTCGTGAAGTGGTGACCAAGCATATAAACTTTTAATGTGCACAAAAATATTTAATTATTTGATATAAATTATATACAGTTCTCTATTTCATAGTTATATTAGTTATATTAGTATATATTAGTTATATGTTGTTTATTTAAAATATTACTACAGGTACATCTCGATCAGTTGTATAACAATTTTTTCATTTATTAAATTTCAACAAAATATAATTCTTTATTTTAGATTTGAAATATAACACAATTTGAATGTACACTGAATAAATAAGAATTACGAATAATATATCAATATAGCTAGGTGATAAGTTAGTATTTTAGCATTATCAATTTAAATGAACTATCCAGCATTATCTAGTATAGAGTTTTAAAATATTTTATTTTACATATTTTATTTAAATATAATTTGTAACGACATTTATTGATTATACTGTATAATTTATACATAATAACATAACACATTTACAAATTTTTATACTACATAAATAATTTTATTCTTTATTAATATTGCAATATTCGTTACCTAATTAAAATATTACTACATCCCGATCATTTGTACAACATTTCCATTTATTCAACATTATCAATATACCATACTTTACTTTAGATTTAAAATATAATACAATTTGTATGTATACAGAATAAAAAAGATTTACTAAAAATAAACTAGTAACAAAAATAAGTTGCTGATATTGGCCATTCATATAATAATCAGCAATCATAATTAATTGAAGTAATGATGATGATATCATAAGTAGTTGCACGCAATAATTATTCATAAATAAAAGTTTATGAAATGCTTGCTCATTAATTTTAAAATTATTTATTGTTACTTGTATATCATATAAATACTCATTTGTGGGTATTTTTGATGAATATTTAATTTTATCAGCCATGTACATTAGAATAGTTAAATATTTATTATGAATGTAAAAGTTAATGAAATTTAAAAAAGCCATCCATCCGGAAATGTAAAATGCTGATATTACAGCATGGTGGTGAAATGCAATCGATATGCAATTGATTTTAAATATATTATCAAGGTAATTGTCAAGATATATTAACAATAATGATAGCGCATACATAGTGATATGTATTATGATATAAATAATTACCGGAATATTCTGTTCCGGAATTTTGTATTTAGTGTAGAATTCCATTAATTCTGTGTTTATTTCCCATAAATAATGTGTTTTCATTCTGATGTTTACGTACGTTATTAACAGTAGTGATACAAATATTGTAAGTAATATTTTGGCACATATTACTTGGTAATTATCATGAAAATCGAGAACAAATGCTGAGTTTATCACCAGGGCTAAAAATGTTGTCAACATAAATCCGGTTAATACGAAGTTTAATGTTTTATTATAATGTTTATTATATTCACAATTAAGTCCGTATATAATAGTTGTTAATCGAAACATATTTATAGTATGTTTTAAAATTTTAATTTGTAACTAATTTATACAATAGTTATTTTATTTTCACATTCACTTTATTTTAACCATTATGTTCATTTTCAAATAGTGTTAAATAAATAATATGAAAAAACATTACTTGGGAAGTGTATATTGTAATTACTTGTAATTTCTATTGTTAATTATATTGAAACATGAATAATTATAGCACTGAGATTTAAATAAGTTAAATACATACATAAAATAATATAAAACACACACAGGTAGGTTGTAGCGTACTTGAGTTACAAATATATTATAACTTTGAAGCAATGAAAATATAAGTTCACCATGAAGTTAGAGTAGACAAAAATATTATCAGATTATTCTCAAGATGTTGAAAAACCTTTCATACAGTATTACATAATATAGTGTAGAACTATGAGTCGCAAACTATTTAGTGTAAATCGTGCTATGAAATAGGGGTGGTTCAGTTAGTATGTACTTAAGGTTATAAAATGTTTGTCATTTGTATCATTAATCTCTTATTCACTTTGTTCTCAAACTATATTCAGAGATATAATTCAAAATATTAATTACAAAATGAATATTTTCAACATTTGATACATACAAAATGCTTTTGATTAACAACAAATATGAATGTATGTAGTGACTGAACTACCCTTTCGAAAAGCACGTGACTTAGAAAAGATTGCGAAAGATCGCTGTAGAAGTACTGACAAAATTACTTTTAATGGATATTTAATCCAATCTTAACTAATGTAATAGAAAACAGTATGTTAAGCTAGTAACATAAAGCATGGTATTTAAAATACTGTATTAGATGTGTAATGTGTATTAGATAATAATAACATTATTTTCACGATTATTTTATTTAAATCATTATGCCCACTTTCATATTGTGACAAATAATTTATATTAAAATTTAATGTACATTTTGAAATTAATTTTAACTTTAATTATTTTAAAACATGAATAATTAACTCATTTTATACTGTATGACAAAATATTTAATTAATGAGTAGTATCAAGAAAAATGTTTATTAATATTGAATTTATAATAATAAACTACAATATTACCACGTGATTATCATATCATGTAAACATGTTTTATTATAATTTCTTAGTAAAATTATATTTATTAAAAACTTTAATACACTATTAAAGTAATTACATGTAATAT
>CAJPVJ010001623.1:0-15693 GCA_905397405.1 Oppiella nova | reverse complement strand
CCCAACCGGTGCTGCTCTGGCACTCGGATCTGCATATTTGCGGCGCACAGTTAGCCTACCTGTCAATCAGCCGTACCGTACGAAACAGTTAACAGTATGTCAAACAAAACGCCAATAACCATACCTGTGCTGCCAATACCATACCTGAGTGGCTGACACTTGTGGTGTACCTCTGATTGACTTCACATTTCATTCCTATGAGTGTCTGTCCCCGAGAGCTGCCAAACAAATGGCCTCTCAGTCCCAGTCCCTCATCAGTTGAGTCCCAATTGAATACCACTTTTCTGTTGGCATTGAATTATTGGCCCAAAAACTTTATACAAAAGTGATATAATCTTATATAGAAACATGTATTTTTAGTTTTAAAATGCTAAGAATTTTTTCCTGGAGTTCCCCATATCCAGGCCAGACCTCAAACTGAAGTCTGTGTTGAACTTCCGATTCCTGGAGACTTCAGGCGAAAACTGGAGGGTTGGCAACACTAGACATGACCACTACTTATGGTACTTCTGGTAGAGGAATACTGTCTTAACACTGGGTTTGCTGTAGAAAACAGTCAATTAATAGGAGACTATTATACAGTTTATAGAAAAAACTCCAGTTTTGAGTCAACTCTAGTACTGCACTAATACTGCGATCATTGCAAGTGGTGTACAGTAATACACTAATCCATTTAGCACCTAGGTGTTAAATGCAATACAATATTACTGTCTACTTCCTAGTCGTATATCAGTTCTGATATTTAGTTGAGATTTAGTTTATTGTAAAGTATGGTACCATTCATTGATTACTAAATTCAATTTATTATCATTAAATTCATTGATAATCGACTTTAGGCTCGAAGTAACTGTAGGTGTAAGACATGACTTGTGTGCATATCTTAGGCTTTGCGGGCTCTATATGAATGCCACGACATCTCAGAAAATCAATGATCAGATTCTTCAGGAGTGACAAAACATGTCCTAACAGTTGACTCAATATCTTGTCCAAAGATTGGCTACAATTCTGGTCAATGAAGTCAATGCACCTCATCCTCAGCTCTTCGTTATTGTATTCATCCATCACTTCCGCTATTTTGTAGACATTTGTGGTATTGATTCGCAGAAACAGCAGATTCTCGCAAATAGTCTTCAAATCCCAAACCATATACTTATTGGAGACGTAAAGTAGTTGTTCCGCCAATTCGTTCAATTTGTCTGAAGTCCCGAAATACAGATACTTAAGGAACTCCTCGAAGACATCTCTATCGACATCATCGATGAACACAATGTTTGACTTCTTCTCTCTCATATCGATTGAAAACATGTGCCGAAAGACCTCTGATTTGGCGCTGAGAACCGCTTTCGAGGCGAAGAACTCTTCATTCCGGACGACGAGACGAAAGTCGTTGAAGTCTTTGTCGTTAAAACAGTTCCCGAGACCTACCGTCCAGTGAACTCCAACTAATGCCTTGTAGACAGTGATGTCGAGACCAATGGTAAGCGTATTATTGGGCAGATATGTGTCCATTTGATCCAAAAGTGTAGAATACTTGATGAACTGATTCACACCTCCAGACAATCCATTTGTATTGAACGGACCTCTTCTGCAGGTTCTTTCACCAAACCGTTGGCCTGACTTCGTGTCCAGAATATAGACATCATATTTGGCCTCAACTGATGTCTCATAGCTTTTGACTAAATATAGAAATACAGACAAATATTCCTCACTTCTTGAATGTGTGTCAACTCTGATCTCCCACTTATCGGATCCGATGCTGAAGATATCGCTTATGACCATCTCTTTTGTGTCCCTTATACGCGAAAAGTTGCTGATTTTGAATACAACTTTAGTCTTGTGGATCAATTGCTGTGACATTTTGTGACTCTTATAGATAGAAACGGTTAAGAATTTTGTTTGAATTTGATTTTTGTAAGAATATTCTCATTACTATTGTTGCCATGAATTGTATGTAAATATGAAATAAAATTTTTTATTGAAAACACTTTTAAAACAAATATCAGGAATTCGTAGCAAAATATTGTCTGCATTTGGAGTCACCGTTGGATCCAATGCTGTGATCGACAGAGAGTTGGCATTTCATCGCAACTTCTGTTAGACTTAAAGACTAAACTTTTTTTTGTTGTGTTTTATGTTTACAGAGATTACAGACAACGGAAGACATGGAAGAGATGTTTGCGTTCAATGAGTGGTCAGACACGGGAAGGACTGGTCGTTGGATACGAACAGCTGGTGGTCAGCCTTTGAGGTTATGGTTCCGAGTCCTTCACACGTGCGAAGTATTTGTATGAGTAGTGCTCCGGTATGTGAAGGGGTCGGGAAAGGGATATCAAGGGCTGGCGTTTTGTTTTTGTTATTAGGAGTGAGTGGACATGGATTTCGTGGACATGCGGTCAACACTGGATGGAATGGTCGCTATCATGGCTGGTATTCACGGAGCCCTTCGTCCTCCACATACCAGTGCCAGTAGTAGTGGTCCAGTGTGTGGATGGGGTTGAGAAAGGGCTAAAGATTTGTATTTTTATTTTCTAACTTTTGATTTATTGACAGATAATCTCCGATTGTATGATAGGATCATCACTTGACAACTGGTCTCCAGAAGACAACCATTGAAGTCATTGTAAGTATTTATTCTAACATTTAATTCAAATGAATGCCAACTCTTTGCCATCACATCATTGGATCCAATCGTGGCTCAAATGCAGACAATACTCTGATTACTAATAAACATTTTTTGTGAATTCAAATGTTTAATAATGATAATAATTGTATCATTAAACTTAACTTTGTAAGCAGAGAATCGATTGAATAAACGTTTTTAACTTTTATTCATTATAATTGTATACATGACTTGAAAACTTTCAATAGTTTAAAATCACAAATTCACTAATCCACTCAATTATCTCATTGAAAAATGATAGTTAGTATTGAATGCAACATTAATGATGAGATGGAAATATACCAAATGATGACATGAACTCTGCTTACATATGAGTGCATAGCACATTGAAAGTATGATAAATTTAATATTAACTTTTATACTACTTGTAGAGTACATGTCATCTTTTGATATCAATTTGATATCTCATTGAATCCAATCAAACAAAATCCATTCACAACTCATTTCACACGCACCGAGTGCTAGACTCAAGTCATATAAGTTATGATACAAATCCGATGTAAAGCTATTCAATTCATAAGTTACTTAAATTAATTATTCTCTTGATATTTGCTATATTAACGTAAGTATGTCTAACATTTAATGCCATTATACCCCTTTCAAAAGTAATTCATTGATTGAGACACATCCAGAAAGTGACAGCAATGGCCGATAATATGAATAATGGTAACGAGCCGATGGACGTGGAGTCCCAGCCCCCGACATCGGGTACTAATCGTACAGACAAAGTATTTATCGTAAAACGGTGTCATATGGTGGCACAATGGGGCTGGGATGTGGTGGTAGATAACTGTGCCATTTGTCGTAATAACATAATGGAGTTTTGCATTGAATGTCAGGCCCAATGCGGCAGTGGTGGTGATCCCGGTGCCGAGTCGTGCACAGTGGCTCAGGGAGTCTGTAACCACGGCTTTCACTTCCACTGTATCAACCGGTGGCTTAAGACTCGGGCTGTCTGTCCACTGGACAACACGGAGTGGGAGTTCCAGAAGTACGGCCATAATTAGTGGTCATGTGTTTACTCCCCGTTTCATAAGTTAATTGACTGCTAATCATGTATTCATTCAAATATGTTAGCTCTGAATAAAACAATTACCACTAAATTATGTGCTCATTTACTTTTACTTGTTAATTGGAGTAATGAATTGAAACATGAAATGCTATAATCGTTTAAATTATAAGTGTATTTGATATTAATTTAGATTTGAATAAAAATTCAATTAAATTAGTAATTTTCTAGTAATCTATTAGTTTCATGGAAAAAAGTAATTGAAATTTTACTTATAAGTTTGTTTAATAAACCAAACTTTAAGTCAAATTCACAGAAATACAAATAATCGGATTCATTACTTCGGGATCGACAAAAACTTTCTGAACTTTCAGTCTCAAAGGATAGTGAATTAGGATTTGAATGTAGGCTACTGGTGCTGATCACAGTTTGGGACTTTCCATGGAATATCCAGAACTCCTAAAAACTTAAACATTATTCATTAAAAACATGAATACCATATTTTGACATAAACAATTTGAGTCAATAAAAACTTGCATTCATTCTTGAATTACTATTTTGCCAATCAATACACACTCAGCGCTCGCAATCACTAACCATTATGATTATCGGGATTTTTGTATCCTGCTCTCTCTATAAAGAGTAATCATAATAGAACACCAGTTTGTTACCCTCCAGACAAAGTCAGGTATTCAGTACCGAGAATTTTTGTATTACTTAAGTCAAACGCGTATAACTTATGCATACATTCATATGAATATACAGTATACGCGGCACAGGTATCTCATCAAAAGGTATGGCCAACACCGTGTGTGTGTGTATTGGGGAGGAATGTTTAAAGCGAATATTTCTGGAGCTAGTATTTAATGAAAACGCCAGTTCCCTTCACCTTAAAAGGGGTTTTTGTTTACAAACGCACCACTAATTTGGTCGCAGCGGGTGATACCAGAAGCGAAACATAAGACTCATTATAAGGCACACCAATAACTACCAGCCCCTGGTATACTAGTATACAGCATAGGTATAGCCAATCTTAATTTAAAGCTTAAGTTATTCGGGTGCTATTTATATCTTACAACTATCCTCTCTCTCTCTCTCTCTCTCTCTCTCGGCGTCTCTCACATATCGGATAATAATTTCTAAAATCAATTTCCTATTCACTTGTCTGAAGCAACACACGAGTGATATATTCAGCGCCTGAAACCCAATGAACCAAAACTAAACGACTGGACGTTTCACCGAAAAGAAACGCCACTAAAACCCATACAAACCAAACAAATCAGTGGTTTTTGTTTTGATGTTTTCGTACAAAACATTCAATTGATTCGCTATTATATGGTGTGTTCAGTGGCTTAACACACAAATTGATTGAACATTGAGAGAGAGAGAGAAATCACTATAAATGTGACACTAATTTAAAAATCGACAGAAATTTGAAAAATAATTGCCAAACAAATCTGTGGGGCAGTCCGAGAGCGCATCGGTAGACCTACCCGTCCACTCACTTCTCTCCAGTCACTCTATCACTCTCTACCGGGACTGACGGGTCTGTCTGTCTGTCCAATCCTTCAGCCAACAAGTGGTATGTGTTGTGTACACACATACAGACATACAGTGCACACAAACAACACGGGTTGGCCACGACGAGACCGTGAGCCTAGACGTATAAACGCCGCGTGTCAATCGGATGGACAGTTAGTCGGCATGGCATGCTTTGTCAATTGTCATACAGTTTGTTTTGCGGTTATTGGTATGGACAGTGGCTGACACTTGTGGTGTACCTCTGATTGACTTCACGAAAGTAAGGATACTCACAGACAGGGGCTCTCGACGGTTTGTTTACCGGAGAGTCAGGGTCAGGGAGTAGTCAACTCAGGGTTAACTTATGGTGAAAAGACAACCGTAACTTAATAACCGGGTTTTTGTCTTGACTGTCTTTCTCTCTCATCTATATATAACTCCAGGTTCTCTGACATACCAGTGCCGTAGACTAATAGTAAAGCCATTGCGAGTTAGTGTCAGAGAAGTTAATGACTTATAAGAAGTCAGTCAATAATTATCTTATTTCTTGTGATTTTAATTTTAATAAGTTAAATGAATTTTGTAGCAAAATTTCAGTTAATTTTACATGTTTGTATATTTATTATTATAATAAATGCTTAATTTTTGTATTTTTTCAATTAAACCTCAATTTTAAATTAGAAAAATATTTCATAAATTTAATATACTACCTTTAATGAGAATATAAATTAAAATTATAAAATATTTTAGTTAAAATTGATCTATAATGTCATGCATTCCTATCAAATTTAATAGACATTTGATATATGAAATGTCTAATAAGTTTCTCCCTAAAAAAGTGATTGATTTAGTAATTTAGTAATTTTGAAATTAATATACAACTCACTGTAAAACTTGAAAAATTAACTTCAAAACTAAAACTTTTTCCAATTCTTATACTCCATAACAAAATTCACTGGATAATCAGTAGACAAAATAAAGTATAATCTAATGTGAAAGTCACATGAATATTTCATTTACACCCAAAAAACATACAATTTGTCTACTCGTATGTTACCTATTATTTACAACACTTTATATTTCGCTTTTCAATCATACTTACAGACAAATAAAGTGTCTGGGTATATCGTTTCCTTTTTATAATGTTTTTCTGAATACCTGTGCCTAGTATTTCAAACTCATGCCGTATGCCTATTAACACCTTCTCATCACCACCTCATACCCCGGTGCTAACACTCGTAACTATCAGCTATTATACTGTGGAAAGTAATGGTCACAAAAACGCGAAAATCTCCTGATTCTCAATGTCTATAATCATGGATATCGCTAAACATGTGCTGATTATGTGTCGTTTCTATTGAGGTGTAAAAAGCCATAATAGAGGCTTAAAATGTAAGCCGTGAAAAAATATATTCTGGTACACTTAACAATCATACCAATTGCCTATTGTATCGATAGGCATTCACAACCATACAACTCGAGTATATACAGAGCACTCACACCTCACGACCCGATAATTTATTACAAACACAATAACTGTTTTTACACAAAATATAAGTGCAAATGTGTTTCTGTGCTGTATTTTAATAACTTTTTTGTTATGGCTCTCTCTCTCTCTCTCTCTCTTATGGTCAGTCAATAGACAGTTAACTCTCCAGCAAAAAAATCTCAAGTGTTTTGGTCAACACATCGATAGTATATTCCCTTTCCTTTTACTCTAATCATTACTATNGTCCCCCTCATAAACGGACGTAACCAATGAATTATTAATTTGTGAGACTTTTCTCTCTCTCTCTCTCTCTCTCTCTCTCTCTCTCTCTCTCTCTCTCGCTTTCCACTGCACCCTCACCTCCACACCACTAAAGACGAGTGGAAAGGTATGCTATGTTATGGAGAGAGAGAATAGTAATGATTAGAGTAAAAGGAAAGGGAATATACTATCGATGTGTTGACCAAAACACTTGAGATTTTTTTGCTGGAGAGTTAACTGTCTATTGACTGACCATAAGAGAGAGAGAGAGAGAGAGAGAAAAGTCTCACAAATTAATAATTCATTGGTTACGTCCGTTTATGAGGGGGACTGTTGTCTGGGGCCCCCACCCCTCACCAATAGCTCTCTATGTGCCACAAGTTATGATGAAATGGACCGATAGTTCAAACCCGAAAACCGATCACGAAATAGCCCTTACGTTAAGAGATAGGATATAAGCTATAAGTGCGAGCGCACACACACACTAAACAAAGTGCCATACCGGCACCTGGAGCTAAATTCCATCTATTTTTACCTGATATGTATTACTACTACTCCTAAAAACATAACTTTTTGGGGACTTTATATTCTCAATACACAAAACACTTACTCAATAGAAATAGTATTATACGTGTAGAGTGTTTGGGAAAATAGTTTTTTTTGGTAGAAATCCATTGCGTATAAACACAAACATATAATTCATTGTTTTTTATTAGATAACAGATCTCGGTTATCCCACATAAAAAATCAAAATTTATTTATTTACTTACGTTTTGCGTTAATTTAATTACAAACTTTTTTTTATCTCACATTTTGTTTGTGTGTTAAATTACAGTACGGTATACAGTACTAAGTTAGTATAATATTATACTATTTATACGGGTCTCTCATACTGTGATTTACAAATAATTAATTATCAAAATGTTTTGCATTTCAATCGCTGTAAACGTAAATAGAGAAAAAAATTTGTTGACTTATATCGGACTATAATTCATGTTTTTAAGCGGCTATAAAAATGTTGTTTATATTTATTTATATGTGTTTTATTTACTAATCCCTTTGAAATTGTTGTATAAATGATTATTCAATGAATTACTCAAAGAGTTATTTATGACTTAATAGCCTGAGTATAATCGATAAGAATATTCTCTCTCTCTCTCTCTCTCTCTCTCTCTTCTATTTTATTTATAAATAGCTAATCATTTAAAAGTAAATTACATGATAAGTAGCACACAATTAGTATGAGAACAAACTTAATTCAATGTAAACAACATGCAATTCAATAAACTATGAAAACTTCAATAATTTAGTGCCTAATGTTTGCTATTTTTATACAAGAATTTCAATCGAGAATAAGTTATTAAATTAGACATAAATTAAATATAAATTTGTGGATAAAAAAGGTGTCGTTTTTATTCGTTAACTCATGTCATGAGGGGTTAAGGAAGTGTCAGTGAGAGTGCACTTCATATGTCTTACTATAAAATTCAAATAAAAGTTTTAAAACTGAGAGAGAGAGAGAGAGAGAGAGAGCTTATAAAAATTTATTTCCTAAACACAAGTCGATCAACAGATAAAAATCTTATTTTATATATCATTTGATATACAGATTAAAACATAAGAAATAACTTTTTGTTTGAGACAAACTTTTTTATGAAGAAATTTTTCTGAATTTCTTTCTCTCTTTTTCAAATGTCTCTCACTTTTACGTTAATTATATTTAGAGAGATATCTTTGAGAGAGAGAGAGAGAGACTCGAAAAGATTTATTTTTATCGTATTTTACACACAAATAAAAAGTTGCATCAAAATATCTACAATATTGTGGTGTGAGAGAGGTCTTTTTGAAAAGCATTAAATTCATAGACAAACCATAAATGGCTCAATAAAATGAAATATAAAATAAATACTCTTTTCAAAGGGCTATTTGTCNAAAAGTTGCGTCAAAATATCTACAATATTGTGGTGTGAGAGAGGTCTTTTTGAAAAGCATTAAATTCATAGACAAACCATAAATGGCTCAATAAAATGAAATATAAAATAAATACTCTTTTCAAAGGGCTATTTGTCATTAGAGTTAATGCTAAGTCTCTCTCTCTCTCTCTCTCTCCCTCTCTCTCCCATCCCTATCGACTCAATCGTTTATAAGTCTGTTTTGTGATGTCTTTAAACACTTAAAGTCAGTCTTTTCTTTAGATTTTTATATATTTTCTGAAAAGAAAAATTTCAAGTGTTTTCTTATGATTCAATTGTGTGTATACTCTGTCTGTGTTGTATTGAGTAGTGTCTGAAAAATCACTGGCTATGTGGGAGGTAATAGTGAACATTGACTGTACTGGCACATTCACATACACACACAAAACTTTGGTCTCTTTCTCTCTCTCTCTCATTCTTGCAATGAATTGAAGAAATTCTCGTTTTAATGACTCTTAAAACCGATAGAATTTATTGATAGTTAGTATTGAAATACAGTATAATGTAATGCAGTGGAAGGTTAGCTCATATCAAAGGTTGTCAGTAACTGTTAGATTATTGGTGTCTGATTTGTGTCCACCTCCGAGGCTTTCCACTCGTATCGAGCCATCAGAATACGAGAGAGAGAGAGAGAGAGAGAGAGAGAGAGAGAGAGAGAGAGAGCTTTAGGACAAAGATTTCAATGTTATTCTCAAACGATTTTTTCATCAAAGATTTGCATCGAAATCGACCCAAAAGTTCTTGTTTAGAGGCAAACAATTATGTAATACTTAAACGACTGGTAATTCAGTTAAATTGGATAATTAGCTTAGACTCACTCAATATGCACGACTGACACGCATTTGGGTTTTGTGTGGTATTTACTTATCAATAGATTTTACCTAAAAGTTGTGAAAAACTTTATTAAAACTTTTTGATATTTTGCACTGATTTTGCCATTTATGGTATGAAACTATAAACTATATAAATAAAATATTCTTTAATGTATTTCCTTTTAAATTATCAAGCAATTAAACTATTGGAAAAACTTTATTGAATTATTAAATTTTATTTATCAATTTATTGAGTTCCCATTTACTAATACATTATTTACACACTACTAATCGCTATAGAGTTAATTCATTAATTTAATTATAGATTAATAAATTTTAAAACACATTAAAAAATATTTATAACTTGTGTTATAAAAAAAAGTAAAACATATTATTTATGTATTTATTTACAAATAAAATTCCGATTGAATTAAGTTTAAGATAAAAAATTGTCACTTGGAAAAATAAATTTAACAAAATATTGTAATTTATTCAGTGTTTCACAACAAATAACACAAAAAGTGAAATATTTTTTGTGCTGTTTTCGCATTTCCACGAAATATTATATACTCACCACAAAAAACAACAAACATTTTTATTCCATACTATTTATCTGACATTTAAATCAAATTATAAATTAATACCAAAAGATTTTCTCTCGATTTTACGCCGAGATAAGTGTTATAATATTTTTTGGTGGGATTTTTGGTGATAACATGAGATATAATTTGAATGTAAATAAGTTTATATACTTTTCTCATTATTATTTGTGTTGTTTTCCACAATTTTTATGAACTTTTTCTGTGCAGTACTCTCTCATGAAAATTGAAATATTTGTTAAAATTAATTACTATTTGCAAACAAAAAATATTTCACGAGTTAAATATGTTTTTTTGCAATATATTTAATAATATAAAACTTTTTAATTCCTATACATTTGCAAAGTTTTATAGCATTTTATAATGTTATACAATGAAAGTAAAAGTCAAAACACTCGAGCAATGGGTTAAGTATTGATTAAAATACCAATCAGTTTAAAGACCCTTTGGTTGTATGTGTTGTTTGAATAATAGTTAACACAAAACATAGTCTATAAGACATTGAATTTTCAGAAATTAAGACACAAAGTATTTCTCAAATATAATCATCTCAATGGTGTTTAACCCCTAATGGGTTTGGGTGGTCCTCCCTGTCCTCATAAAATACATGCAATACTGGCGCTCGGAATCGCATTTTCAAAAGAAATATATTCATAATCTTCTCATAAGACTAATACTAATTATAAATATAAATAAAAACCTTTTTTAACCAAAAATAATATATTGTTTATCAGTTTGTTTTTCACCGAACATTGAATTATAAATTGAAAATTAGAGAGAGAGAGAGAGAGAGAGAGAGAGAGAGAGAGAGACTGGTGTTATTAAAATGCAATATAATATAAAAAGGTGGGGGCGTTTTTGGTCGCACCTAATCATTAATTATTTCAAATGTATTTGTGTTGAGCTCTTATTAGTCACGGAATATAATACTAATATTATAATAATAACCCGTTTTTATATGTCTATACAGAATAACATTATTATAAATACTAATAAGACTTTTAATACACAAAAACATCATAAAATAAAATACTGTATAAGCAAACCGGGGATGAATACTAAACAGTAACTGATAGCTACGGAGTGGAACCTCATATCCCTGACCCCTGTATAACACCTTTATATATAATATTATGCGATACCTGTGCAACACATATGAGTATATATCTGTCGGCGCCACTAAGGGCTGGGGTCTCCTACCAGTGAATTATTGGTTAAATGAAGAATTAATTGTTCGCTAATTTCTGACATTGATTGGCGCCCAACACATACAACACAATCGCTATTTCATGGGAACGGCTATTATTTTTTTCGTCTCAATACCTTCTCATAGACTGATAGTATAGCCATAAGTTTTACAACAAAAAAAGTTCTTTGGTTTTGAGATAATTATTAGTTTTGATTTTGTTTGTGAGCCAAACACATAATATTTACTTCACTTTCTTCATCGCATTAATTGTCTACCAAATGCGGACGCAATTCATTTGCCATTGAAAATGTTTTTGGCTATTGTTTTGACGCCACGAGTTATGCAAAACTTACGCATAGTTGCTGTTAATTCATTCAATAATTCATATATTTCATTGCAAAATTATTAGTAGTTTAGTTTATTAAATATTTAGATTTTCTATGCATTTAAATGAATATTGATTTTTGTAAAAAATTTCTGAGAGAGAGAGAGAGAGAGAGAGAGACTTAGAGGCCGTGAGGTTTAGACACTCTAAGCAACTAAACCTTTTTGCAAAAGCCTTTAGCCTTCACTCCAAAACTCTAGTCTTACTTTAATTTATTTCTCAATGATTTTTTCATCACTAATTTTGTATTATTATTTTCAAATCAAAAAGTCCTTTTGCAGCTTATCTACAATGAGTGGAAAATTACTGACATTTTCACTCAATTTCGCTTAATTTAAAACACATTTCAAATCATAAATAATACAACCAATTAGATGTAGAAATTAATGGATACGGTTTTGTAGGCACCGAGATATCAATCAAATGCAAATGCCATTTAATCAAGCTTATAATTAACTAGGTACTCTATGGCATAATTTAAGCGCACATCTAATTGATTACGAGCCTTGAAATTATTTAATTGCGAAAAACCTTTTTCTCGCAGATTTTTGCTGCTTTTCTGTCTGTATATTAAAAACCTAATACCATATGTATAATGAAAATTCAATTTTCTTTCCAGAAAGACATGATTTGTTTGTCAATTATGCGATGAAAATGGTTTATTTTGCAATTTATATGCTATTAAAAAGTTGTTTGCAAATTGTTTTTAACACTACTGTTTACCTGTACATAAAACTATGCATAATACACACAATAGAAAGCCTTCGTTATTCAATTAGAAAATGTATTTTTAGAAATACATATTGTTTTCATAAATATATGCTTTTATGTAAACTCTATGGAAATTAAAAGTCAAAAAACTTTGTGTGTTGTGCCCAAACAATAATAAAGTAATAAAAATACATTTAAATCCTATTTTAGTAATAAGTAATTTATTATTCAAACAAAACATAAGCATAAAACAGACGTCTATTTCGTGCGAATCGTCTTTAATATTGAAATTGAATTCTTGGAAAAAGTCTCTCAAATAATAACTCTTTAATTGTATATTACTTATTCAGAAAACACTTAAACAATTGCTAATATTAAATAAATACAAACAAATTGCAACTAAATTGTTTCCCCTAAACTTATTAAACAAATACCTAATATTAAAACATAGACAACAATTGCATTGAAAACTGGCAATAAATATTCAAAAATTAAAAACATTCAGCATATAATAATAAAAATAAGATTTTTTCCGAGAATCCACTCAATCACACGGAAACACAGCAATTGAAAAAAGTTTACTCAAAAAAAGTTATATACAAAGATTGTGCACCACTTTCTACCTGCGCTGACAAATACATAACATTTGCCTCAAAAAAATGCTGTAAATCTCTATTCCGTACAACAAATTCGTGACATTATTATACATTTGCATTGAATGCACAGCGAAAACATTTGGACCAAAATTCTTAGGCTTGTATTACATATGTATTGTGTTTTGGCCGAGGAGTTCATCAATGGGCTGACTATTTGACTGGACATACAGTATCGCTTCGCCAGTAAATAATACACACAACAAAAGGCTACGAAAGTCATTGAGAAGGGGAAAGGCGTTCTTAATATAGTCTTCTGGCATATAATGGTTGACCACCGCATAGAGGGCTTATATATATATACTGTTTTTTTGAGGGATTGGCCGACAGTTTTTCGGGACAACACATGAAAATAATTGTCACACGAATTGAATAGACGTTTGAATCGGTAATAAACGAGCCATTGGTCGTCGACATAGAGGTGTCGTGTTTTATGAGACACTTTTGTGTGTGAGTTTCGTATTGTATGGACCCATTGGAGACCCCCTGACAAACCCGGTGTCAAACACTTCATCGTTTTCATTGGCATCCATTCAGTGGTACATCTGATTCATAGTCTGAGGACATTATTTGGTCAACGGATAGACACCTCAAACGTCGATAAGAATCGGCGTTTTATATAAGAGTCACACATATGGCCATTGAATTCCTATATTTTACTATTGGCGAGAGAGAAAGAGAGAGAGAGACTAAGAGAGAGTATTGACTCGAATATAGAGTGTATTATAAAGTGGTTTACAAAAGCAGTTCAATAGTGTTTTCTCAATCACTTGTACTTTTCCAGTGGTTTATTAGTGTTGGAAGTGTTAGGAGTATTATCTCAGGTGTCTATAAATCAATTCTCAATGACTTTTCATTTTCCAATACATCTCTCTCTCTCTCTCTCTCTCTCTCTCTCTCCCTCAGTAACCCTTTTATACTTTTTCCACCGTTTAAGTGCCAAATATTGGGTTAAAATTTATTGAGTCAATAAATTCTTTCACAAATCGTACGAAATATTCAAAGAGTTCTTCACATTTGACTCGTTGTATGGACACAAAAAACTTGTTTATTATTGCAAACATTGTGTACAAATGTTTGACTATTGAGGGTTTGTTCACACTTTCGCAAGCATTCGCAGCTCCTGTATCTCATATATTTAAACACATTACATATTGTTCCTATCGGAGTTTAATTTGAAATTAAATTTTTGCAATAAATAGTTGCTATTATAATACTAAAATTATAATTATTGCATAAAAATAGTTCAGTTAATGTGTTGTTTACACCACCAAAACTAACATACCTATCCAAAACCAATCCCATAACAAATTCCTATTGTTATTGATATAGTAATTGATTCTTAAGTTTCCGAACAAAACACATTTTGCTAAAAAAAGTTTTGTTTATTAAAAATTATTCATATTTTTACTTAGAGTACAATACATATAAATTGATTATAATTAGCGTTAATATTATCGTGAGCTTTGAGTTAATCCCTAATAATATCGGCAGACGAGTGACAAATAGCCCTTTGAAAAGAGTATTTATTTTATATTTCATTTTATTGAGCCATTTATGGTTTGTCTATGAATTTAATGCTTTTCAAAAAGACCTCTCTCACACCACAATATTGTAGATATTTTGACGCAACTTTTTATTTGTGTGTAAAATACGATAAAAATAAATCTTTTCGAGTCTCTCTCTCTCTCTCTCTCTCTCTCTCTCTCACTCTCAAAGATATCTCTCTAAATATATTTAACGTAAAAGTGAGAGACATTTGAAAAAGAGAAAAAGAAATTCAGAAAAATTTCTTCATAAAAAAGTTTGTCTCAAACAAAAAGTTATTTCTTATGTTTTAATCTGTATATCAAATGATATATAAAATAAGATTTATATCTGTTGATCGACTTGTGTTTAGGAAATAAATTTTTATAAGCTCTCTCTCTCTCTCTCTCTCAGTTTTAAAACTTTTATTTGAATTTTATAGTAAGACATATGAAGTGCACTCTCACTGACACTTCCTTAACCCCTTATGACATGAGTTAACGAATAAAAACGACACCTTTTTTATCCACATATTTATATATAATTTAAGTCTAATTTAATAACTTATTCTCGATTGAAATTCTTGTATAAAAATAGCAAACATTAGGCACTAAATTATTGAAGATTTTTAATAGTTTATTGAATTGCACGTTGTTTACAATGAATTAAGTCTGTTCTCATACTAATTGTGTACTACTTATCATGTAATTTACTTTTAAATGATTAGCTATTTATAAATAAAATAGGAGAGAGAGAGAGAGAGAGAGAGAGAGAGAGAGAGAGAGAATATTCTTATCGATTATACTCAGGCTATTAAGTCATAAATAACTCTTTGAGTAATTCATTGAATAATCATTTATACAACAATTTCAAAGGGATTAGTA
>CAJPVJ010001622.1:2503-15693 GCA_905397405.1 Oppiella nova | reverse complement strand
ATAGCATATTTATCAGCCATTTGTACCAAACATTCACTATAACTGTATTCCGGAATGTGTTTATAATTCTTAATAAATATTATAACATAAGAAAACTTTAAATATATATAAAATTAAATACAAAAACAAACAACAAATATTAATATAAACATAAAATAAAAAATTATTATCACATTAAATAGATATTCAAATGCACTGTAAATATAAATATAATTACAATTAAAAACATACGGAATGTATAAAAAATTACAAAAAATGAATTTTAATGAAAAACAATATTTCATAAATTATTAAATTATTTCCTCTGTTTCGACGATACTTTAGGCAATGGTCTGGTTCTGAGTATTGGAGTGCCGGTGCTCTGAGTTTTAGCTACCGGTGCCCTCCTCGCCGATCCATTAGCAGCCTCTTTATGGTGAGATCTAGTCTTGGGCTGCGGTTGCGATACAATACCATACGTGGGATTGGCTGACGACTTATTACTAGTGTCGACACTCGCACCGGTAGTTTTAGGCTGAATGTGAGTCTTCTGAAACTTTCGGGTCAACTCGAGCTCCAGAAGTTCGGCCTCTTGTAGACAATGGGCCACTAAATTGGTTTCGGCGTCTATTTCCGCCACCAAATCCTTCACCGATAGGCTGTCGTCACCGGAATTAATGTCCGGGGATTTGACCGAAAAGGGCGACACTTTGGCGATCTTCTCCTCCGACTTACGGCTATTTAAGTGCAAACTTAGCGCTCGATTCGACACTTTCTCCACTTTTCGCGTGAACTCCTGCCTCTTATTGTCGGCCACTTTGATGGGGATGTCCTCAAAGGGCACCGAATCGTAGATGTGATGATCGTTCGCCACTTTCTTTGTCGCCACTCTCTTCGCGGCATTACTTCTGCTATTCATTGGGTTAGTCTTCGCGCGACTGTTTGCCGCAAAATTCTTGGGAACCGCTCCTTTGGACGCGATGTCACCGACACTTTTGTCACCTCTGGATCCGTCGGTCGACTTTCGGGGAGCACTAGTGAGCCGAGAGGACAGTTTAGGTGGCGGTGCGATGGGCTTATCGAACTCAAACACAATGATAGCGCCGTCTTTGATCTTTTGCTGACAGTCCGGCCCCAGTAGTGCCCAACTCTGGCAGTGGACCACATGATTGGCGTTTTGAATCATATATCGCTCGCAATACTTCTGCATTTTGGTGACCAGTCGGGCGAACAGGTCGTTGAACGGGCCGTAACTGAAGCCGTCGTCGTTGAGTTCGTGGTTCTCCTGAAGCAACAGAATCTTATTGAGTTCAATGAGCGCCCGACACGACACGTCTGGACACAGTTTGGTCATCGCAGCCAACAGTGTCTGCTCCAACTGCGAGATATCCCATGAGTTGCCTCTTCCGAGGGCCAGGAAGTCTTTGCTGGTGACCACGCGGTCGTAATTGGTTGCTATGGCGTCACAGCACTCCTCAATCAGTTTCCCCAATATGTTGAACACCGGCTCCGACCACTTGACCCTCGGCTGAGCCGCTATCATGCGCTCCGTCTCCAGCGTAGTCTTCAGCACATTATCGGCCGTCAATTGTTTGACTTTCGTCTGAAGGCATGCGTCGGTCAGAGGCGGCGATAGCGCAGCGAAGGCCTTGCGATTCCACACTTTGACGAAGTTCTTGGCCGACCAGTTGAGGCACCGGTGGTAGAGGTCGTCGAGTCCGCAACGGGCGCACAGTTTCATGCATTTGATTATATTGACGACACAGTTGTCATCGCACGGCGCGTGAAAGAAGTGGCACCGATTGACCATCAGTTCGTGGACAACGATCTCTTTGAGACTATCCATCGCCAGTACGTCCGACAGGAGCGCCAATTCAGACAAATCCAGTTTATCGGGAAGTGTTAGACAACCGCTGTATATGTGACACAACGCGAAGTAAACGCTGTTATAAGTAAATCCCTGCAAATCCACGCGATTAGAGTCCGACTCAATCCAATTGCCTTTAAGCATGGCCTCGAAGTAACGGCACCGGGAGGTGAGTATGCATTTGTGAGCCTTAATCTCGCGATCCTTGACTCTAATGACAATATCGGTGTTGACTTGTTTGACAAACATCTTAAGCAAGTCTTCGCCCAATTTCGAGCAGCTCTTCATATTTCGAAAGGTCTGCGAATCGTTTAAATCCAAATCAATGTCTTTGCCCTCATCTGAAGCCACAGATTCTTCATCTGAATCACCGATGAAATCATTTTTGCGTTGATTATCGTCGAAGGGATCAATGGAATCGCTTTCGTATGAGTTCTTCGACGAGCTCTGGACCGATATATTCATGCATTCATTGTAGGCTTCGCTGAACGAGTCGCTCGACGACAAACAACTCGACTCGATGTCCACTTTCCGAGCGCCCAATCCTTTCATCTTAAGGTACGGCAGCTCTTCGTTCACAACCCTCTGAACTTCCGGAGGTTTGCGAACAATAGGACTCATCGGGAGTAACGGTATGTCATCGACGGTCTTAATGTTGGGCAGCGCCGAGTCAACAGATCTGATGAGCACAGCGTCGGCCGAATTGCGGGCCCTTCTCTGGTTCCTGGCCTCACATGACCTCTGGTTTGATATCTTATTTGGTCCGCCAGTCAGTGGAATGAAATCAAAGCCCTTTCGCTGATCATCTCTTGTGGTTCGCGGCCTTTGGGTCTCTTTGGTCTCATCCGTCGCTTCGTTTAATAGTTACTTGTCGCTTTTGTAACTTAAGTTACTGAATAAGACGCTCAGTAATCGAAACCCGCTGAAAACCGGCTAACACAGTAAGCAAAGTAAGTTAAGGAATGTGAGTTACCATAGATTGTTTAGAATTTCATCATTGGTTTTGCACTTATTATCACCGTTTTTGAGATCATAATTATTGTCATCGGAATGTATTGACGTCAAGAGTTCGAAAGTGCCGCTCCTCACCATTTGTCGGCCGACTCCCGACGAGGTTTGCCTCTCATTCGCGTCTTCCTCGTCGCCGGAATTATTGAGATTTCTTTCGTATTCATTGCGCTCGTCGTCCGAGCGGTTATTATCGGAGTTTACGCTTAAATTCATATGAGATTTGATTTGTTCGTCCGCTTCTGTCATATCGTTGCTAAAAGTTTTGTTCAAAATCTCTATTTTTGACATCAATTCTGTTTCGTCTCTTTGGATGTCGTCTGACGACGGGTTTGAATATATCTTTTGAATCAATTCCTTTAATTCCGATTCCTTTATTTCGTTATCAATGAACAGCGAAAACATTGAATTCAATGACTTATTCTGCGAGTCATTAGCTTTGGGCGACTTTTGGCCGATTGTGTCATTCGTTTCATTCAATTCCTTACACTCAATGGTATCTAACAAATCGATTTCATCATTGGTTTTGCACTTATTATCACCGTTTTTGAGATCATAATTATTGTCATCGGAATGTATTGAGGTCAAGAGCTCGAAAGTGCCGCTCCTCACCATTTGTCGACCGACTCCCGACGAGGTTTGCCTCTCATTCGCGTCTTCCTCGTCACCGGAATTATTGAGATTTCTTTCGTATTCATTGCGCTCGTCGTCCGAGCGGTTATTATCGGAGTTTACGCTTAAATTCATATGAGATTTGTTTTGTTCGTTCGCTTCTGTCATATCGTCGCTAAAAGTTTTGTTCAAAATCTCTATTTTTGACATCAATTCTGTTTCGTCTCTTTGGATGTCGTCTGACGACGGGTTTGAATATATCTTTTGAATCAATTCCTTTAATTCCGATTCCTTTATTTCGGGGGGAATTCTGACAGAATATTCGTTAGTTTGCGAATTGTATGCATTTTTATTGAGATTCAAGTTTAGGAGTCGAGTGTATAGGTCGGGCACTCGGGCCAGGAGTAGGCAACTGTGCACTCGTTTCCGGTATTTGCCTCTAATTATCGAGAGATCGGCAAACGATTCGCTACCAAAGAGGTCCGCGATTTGAGTCAACAATTCATTGGCTATTTTAGTCTCTAATCTCTTGAACTCATTCCGCGATTTCTCCAAAAAAGCATTTGTCGGATGTTTTTGATTAATTGAATCACTTCTTAACGACTGATGTCTTTGCACTGGTTTTCTTGACTGAGGTTTCACTGGATTTGTATTGGCTTTTGTGGACAAACTTTTCTTCAATTCATTGGTAACTCTTTTGCGAGTCGAGTGATTGGCCATTGGATTCACGGGTGATATGAATGCGACAATAATTACATAGTCTTTGGTTCTCACGCTTTAATTCCATAGAAATGTTGTGCGAAATGTTTGCCAAAAAACTGCCCCCAAAATGCTCTATACATTGAAATATTGAATATATTTATTAATTGGATTACATTTGTGAAACTAATATTAAAACTAAATATACACCATGATAATTTATGAGCTAAATATTAACATAAATATTAACAGAATTCTTGTAAAATTAAGAATTGTTTAAAGAAATTATTCATCACTTGATAAGTAATTCAATATATTTTATGTTTACTTTACATATACACCAAGAATTAATGCAAAATAAATATACAGAATATTATAAACAATGATAATTTATGCGAACCGTTATAATCCAAGAATTTGGATGAATGTATGAATATTATAAACAACTCTGATTTGATTTAGCTATTTATGAAAATATTATCTAAATTTTCAATGATATCACTCGTGGGCACAGTTTTAAAACTAAAATTTTAAGTTATTTCAAAAAATTAAGCTGCTTTTTGCCAATATAGTGGTTAGCAAAATGACGTAGAGCACTCACCGTACGGTGTATTAAATTGCAAATTAACTTTTTCACACTATTGTTATCACATAAATACGACACAATTTTCTCAATTAATTATCGTTAAACGAGCGCTAATTTCCTATGAGTTATGTCTTATAATTAGTGAAATGCAATACAAATCAGAGAAAATACATTTCCATTCATTTATACATTAAACAGACTTTTAATGAATGTTTAGAAGAGAAGCGAAAACTAATCGATATTATAGTCGAATACTATGTATAAAACGGTTCAATGAATCACTACTTCTATACTCTATATTTGGTGTGCATTCAGACAACATGTAATTCCTATGAATATGGGGTTTGCAATGTATGGCATCCCTGCATCCCATTCCAGTGTACAGCCAACAGAATACCCTCCCAGTGCTCCCCATAGCCACGACACATATTCCATGGACTGCCTATAAACCAGATTCGCTGAGGCATTAATTGAGTCCCACACCCAATGCCAGTGCGCGGTGTGAGCGCAGCCTAACGGCCAGGTATGCAATGGTTGAAGTGGTTGTATATGCAATGTTCCAACGGAAAGGTACCCCAACCCACAACCAACTGTTCGCTACATAACTTTGTTCACAAACTATGGACTAGTGGTGAAGGGACTGGTATGCCATGTGAGTAATATGCCTGCGAATGAGTGGTAGTGCAGTGGAAAAGGGGTCACTTTATGATAGCCTGTTATTTGTGATACAATTATTATGTGATAGATAAGGGGATTACTATAGCAGTAGTGATACGATAGGAGTAGTTGGAGAACAGGTAAACATTTATTACAGTAGGAAATGAGTGCAATGTATGCCTTATAACTGAAAAATATAGTAATTATACACACATTCATAATATAAAAGACTTTTATTTATTTTTAAAATTTCTATCCAATGACTCAATTGTGGGATAAATTCATTAACGCGACGATTGTATTGAGATTTATACGAAATATTTCGACTTATTTTTAATCACAAACTTTTCTACGAGATATGACTTGATAGGGATAAAAGTTTGGGACGGACTGTGAGGTCACAAAGTTTTAGGCGTTTTTTGAGATTATTTTTACATTTATTTAAGATTTAAATTTGTTTTTATGTGTGAAAAGTGAGATAAAAAAGTTTTAATTCATCCAAACAGTGAGATGTTATGCTATGAAGTGATTGTAGTGTTAATTATAAGCCTATGGCATACATGCGAGTGTCAGTTCAATACCCCACCCCCTCAGCGCGACTTTTACGAACAGTGGGGTCACTATCATCAGTACGACCCCCGAAACCGCCCCCTCGAGTCTGACCGTAAGCCGTACGACACCTTCAGGTACGGCCCGACTCCCGACCCGACCCGTCGGCGCCTTATCGAAGATCCGGGAGATTTGCGCTGTAAAGAGGCTGTCCGTGAAGGTATGGCACTGCACCCCTCCAGCATCCCTGTCCCACTACATTCCGTAACCATTTCCTATGATATATCGCAGGTTTGGATGAGTTTATTACTGTCAACACGATGTACGGCAATGTGGTGGGCCGTGTGGTCTACCTGTGCGACGGGCCCGGGAGGGCTCTACACGATCGCCCACTTCCCGCTCAGTACAAGATATCTGGTTTGCCGCAGACCTACCACCCGGTGCGCACGTTCTGGAGGAATGTGACCACTTTTCTGGGCATTCCCTACGCCAGGCCTCCCATTCGTGAATACAATCTGAGATTTAAAGTGAGTTATCATTAGTTTTATCGTTAAATGAGATCACAATCTCTTTGAGTGGGAAAAACCAAATTCATAGATAACTAACAATGTGTCGGGTGTTTGCCTAACAGCCCCCTCAAGTGCCTACTCCGTGGGGCAGTATATTCGCCGATAGGTACCGAAACTCGTGTCCGCAATATATCCGATACATCGGCAAAGACTACGGCATTCCCATCACCGACGAGGACTGTCTGTATATGAATATATTCACGCCGTGGGCGGCCTCTAAGGTGCGCTACCCCTACCCCGTCATGATCTACATTCACGGCGGGTTCTTCGATCACGGGTCGGGCAACACATTCGCCGGCCATATGCTGGCCGCCTCTCAAGAGGTAGTTGTCGTTACTTTCAACTATCGTTTGGGACTTTTGGGATATATGGCGACCGCTGACAACGCCTCGGCTGGCAATTACGGCCTCTTGGATCAGATACAGGCCATCAATTGGGTCCGCGAGAACATCATTCACTTCAATGGAGACCCCGATCGGATCACTTTGTTCGGTCCGGATGCCGGTGCCGCCAGCGCCGGACTCTTGGCTATATCGCCTCAAACGAGAAGTATTGTTAAATAATTGTGTTTTTGTGTCAATATTTTTCATTGAATTCTTGAACACAGAATTTGTGAAGCGAGTGATAGCCCAGAGCGGGGCCGCAGTGGCCGACTGGGCCTTCATCAGAGACCCGCTGTATATGCGTAACACGAGTGTAGTGGCCGGGTATTCGTTTGGGTGCCGCACCAGACATACATATAATCTGGTGGAATGCCTTAAAAGTAGGAGCGCTATCGACTTCACCACAACCGAAGTTAAGGTAAATACAAGAATATTCTTTAAGTTACGAATTGCTTTCACTGACCGTTAACTTACTTCATTAGCCGGACGTGGGTTGGCTGGCGTGGGCACCGGTAGTGGACCGTTGGACCCGCGAACGCGAGTTACAAACGATTCCCGATTTACCTGAGAATCTTCTCTCAGAAAATCGAGTCGATTTTGACCCGGAATTCGCGTACATGTCTGGAGTCACCCGAGACGAGGGCTCGCAATTTGTTTGTCAGTCTTTTGATAGACAATACTTATTTTGAATTCACTCTAAACTTATGGTTTGTTTTACTGAACATTTAGTTTCCAACGAAGAGCTCAAACGCAACCTTTATGTGATCAATGAGGAGATGTTACAGAAAAAGGCCGAAGAGTTTGTCCGCATCTATAACTACACTCTGGATCAGGAGTCGCTCATACGTGCCGTCAAATTTATGTATATGCCATGGAGTGACCCAAACAACTTGACTCTCATCAGACAGGGATATATCGAGGTATGCCCTGTCAATGCCCTCCCGTTCCCATTGATTCTCACTCTCGTATTAACGGTTCAGATGCTGACCGACTCGTACTTCACGGCCGGAAACGACAAAATGGTTAAACTTATGCTTAAGAACAATGTTAGGACATACATGTATGCCCTCAACTACACCATACAAGGTCTCAACCTACCGGCTTGGATGGGTATGTCCGTACAAAATCAAATGCAACCACAAATTCTTACCTCAAAAACTACTTGAATTCATAAGGCGTTCCACACGACACGGAATACCTATTGGCTACCGGCGCCCCATTTATGGACCCCAGGTTTTTCCCATCGGCTTTGCAGCTAAATCAGGCCGATTGGACGGAAGCGGACAGGAATATGTCTCAACTGATAATGGAGTCGTGGGCTAACTTCGCCAAATACCCGACCTGTAAGCCGGGTAACCCTCTGCTATGCGGTCCCACACCATACGCCCTGTTCAACACAATCGTATGGAAGCCGATGGAGCCGCAGAACCTGCAGTACCTGTCCATCAACTCGACGAACTACACGGGCTATTGGCATACGAGCACGTGGGAGACCAACCAACTCAACTCCATCAATATGAACGCCTGGAGCACCAGCACTATGTGGAGGGACTACAAGCAAAAGGCGTGTCAGTTCTGGAACGACTACATACCGGCGATGGTGGACCGCATACCGCCCACGTGGCCGCCCACCTACGAGCCCTACGAAGAGGAACTCCGTCTGTACCGGGCGGCCACTTGGAGTATATTGGCGGCGCTCATCGTATTAATAGTTTTGGTGTTTTTGTGTTCGTGTTTGTACTGTAGGGCTAAGAGGTATCGTATATTTGGTCTGTGATTGCGGCTTATAATCAATGATTTTAATGTTAGCTATCGTTACGGGGACGCAGCCATTGATGAATACATCAATATACCAGATATCGCCACAATGGGCACTCAATATAGCGCACCGTCCACTCGGGCTAATTCCGAGAGCAACTTAAGGTCAGTTCCTCTATTAATGTGCCAATTCTTGTTACATATTCCGGATATAATCGGCAATAAAACTGATTTGAACTAATTTCCCACTCAATGCTATTGACACCGGATTTGATACAAACTTTGTTTTAACTATATTTCAGTTTTCGTTTGAAGTCTGAATATCCGCGAAAGAAGTTTCAGTCCAATGATAAGATATACATTCCCAGAGACAAACACACGCAGGTCTGACCACTGGCCCCCTCCCCTCCCCGTCCACCCATAAACCCATACCTCAACGCTCAATACTATTGAAAATATTATTGAATATATGTTTTTATATATAATTTATATTATATTTTATGTGTTTATACAAAGTATATAAAACTTTTAAAAACTTTTTATAGTCAATAGAGACGAGACTTTCGATTATAAAAAAATGTTTACCGTATCTACGCTTGAATTATACGCTAACATGTGATCGCAAATCAAGTTTGACTTAAAACTGCCATTAAATGACATTCTTAACGCTCATTCAGTCAATCCATATTTCAGTATTCATTGCAACCGATCGTTTGAATTGTATTTACAATCGATTAAAGTCTCGTCTCTTATGATTCATTTCACACAATCATTCGCTACGAAAATTCACATTAATTTTACATAAACTTTGCAACAAATTAGTGCCTATTCTTATTGTATAGAAAATTAATATAAACAAAATGTCACAACAAAATAGTTTAATTGTGTATAGAATTTGCATTTTGTAACCAAATGTTATGTTTTTATACCAAAAAGACATATCGATCTCAAACACGAATAAAAAATTTTATGTCGTTTTTTGTCAAATAATTGCATAAAAAAAGTTTAATATTTGTTTGGACTCACAAACGGGTAAACACTGATACTGTTACCGGTATTAATTAAACAAAATAAGTATTAATAATTAATAATTCAACAAAAAAAGTGTTTAAACAAACACTGAAATACAGTACACACCCGACCCGCACACACACACACACACATAGCACCGGTCTTTAACACCAAATAACTACTGTCTCACCGGAAATGACACTCAATTAAATTGACGCGTTTTTTATTCAAAACACAATTAATGACAATTAAATATAACTACAAAATGACAAACAGATAATCAAATGGTAATAAATCTAATGACTAACTAATAGTTGACTTCTTTTAGTTTCACGAAACGCGAGATAATTATAACGAACAGAATGGAGGAGAGGGTGAAGAGGAGGGCAAAGACATAGAAGGTTTGCTCGTCGAAGAGCTCGTCAAAGGCCGGGATCTTGTGGTAGAGTTTTTGCAACAAACTCATATCAGTGGCCAAATGGTTGACATTATGTCCGCCGTGTTTAGACATGTCCTCACACACCAAACCTCCAATTCCTGCACTTTATGTCTCGCTTCTGTCGCTTTGTGTCAATCGGTTGAGTATTTGATTGTAGTTTTCGGCGATTTCAAGGGTCGACAATAAACTCGTCTTAAATATGATTCGTTTACCACTTTCTGCACAACAGATATCACCAGAAATATAAGACATTATAAGCGACCACTAAAAGACGCGATACACTCGTGTCTTAATACAAGATGACTACATACCCAGCGATACAGTAATGGTTGGCTCTTCGCGTTTGCAGACAATATCACTCTTAAGACCACACTTGGGATTCGTTGCCCTGATTTTCGGTTCACTGATTGCTGTCAAGAATTGTCTGCAAAACAATACCACAAAAAACAAATTAACAAATCATTACACAAAACGACAATCGCATCGATGGCGAGACACAGACCTAATGGACGACACGTTTGGGTGGAAGGGATCGAATCGGACGTCCACTCTCTTCACGGACTTAAGGCTCACGAGTTTGAGCTCATTCTTGAGTTGTCTCTTCAGGGGATCCCTAATGACGTGAATCCAGGGAGGGGTTGGCGACGACAGGAGTGTCGAGAGGCTGTAGATCTTAGGCTTTATAGACATGACGACCGCTGTATTCGTCACTCAATAGCAATATAGCTATAAATATCTCTTCAGATTCAACGCAATCGATGGTTTGGTGACGAAAGTCGACACAAGAGTTCACAACAGATCCCACCGACAGGTGATCCACGCTTTCAGACACTAATAACGTGTGGGAAATGTTTGCTCAGAAAAAGTTGTCAAACATTTGCAAACAAATTATTTTCCGCACTAATTATAATCACAAATGTTTAGCCACTGATTGTCGACACAATTAACACTGATTTCAAAATGAGTGCATATTTTGCAAACAATTTCACAGTTTATAGTGATTTGCATTCAACGCATACATCGGCTTAAAAGCATTGGTTTCCATAGAAACGCAAAACACAGACATTTTGTTACAGACTTTTGTCACTCAAAGCACACAAAACAACACAACTCTTCGCACTCTTCGGCCGCCCATCGGATCCCGTTATCTGCTGTCAGCCACCGATTGTGGGCCACAGTCAGACACACGACAAGACACGTGCGAAACGCCACCGAAATCCTGAATCTGTTGTCAGTATTAGTGAGCGAATGGTTTGACACCAAGAAGTGCGGCCCAAAGACGACCACTTCCTCCACACCGTCGGCAGCGATGGTTCGCAGCCGTAAAGAGCGTAACGATCACCGCGTGGACCGGTTTGGACACAATAAGTATCGACACAACAGCGACAGGTATGGCGGCGGTGACAGACACTCGTCGATCAGCACCGATAGACACCATTCCTCGCGCAAGAAGTCGCACCACAAGAGTCGCCGCCATTACGAGAAGTACAGGTCTAGGAGTATATTGCGGGTGAGTTACCACCGATGACACGCTTATTATGGTGTCTGCGGTCTCTACTGCCTCCAGACATATGTTAGACTATGTGTTGTTGTCGTGTCTGCAATTGGTTACGGAGTCTCCTATGGACTCAATTGCATCGCAATTATCATATGATATGCTATTTATTTGACAATATGTTTGCCAAACAAAGTGATTGTCTCTCACAGACACCACTCCTTTACGCATCACTTAACGAGAAGAGCTATTGTTTCAATTGATCCCAACGTTCATACACTAAGTCTTTGTGTTTTTTGAAGTGGTTTTCTATTACTTCTTGAGTTTAATTCAAAAGATTAATACATTTGAGGCGAAGAATAAACAAGAAATGAAGCATTTTTTTGTCCATTTCTTACGAGTCTATGATATATCGTTTCAAAGTAGCATTGAATTCAATATCAGATCATACGATATGTGTTTCTATTATATAGAGTTTGTGTGCTTTTTAAACACAAGTTTTTTATTTATATATAATTTTTTCTGTCTGTTGCCATCACTTATGAGGAATGCCTTCCAATCACTGGATTTGGCAAAAGAACACAAAACTCTATTTATAGCTCACATTTCAAAAGGATTTATAGTTTATGGTGAGAATGAGTGCTGTTTGGCAACGGATCGCATCTCAAGTCTATACAGACTCTCTCGCAGTCTCTCTCTCTCTCTCTCTCCCTTTTCATCGCAACGAAACGTGAGGTTGAGATGTGTTTCTTAGAGTTTACATTAGAGTTAAAACAGATATTTAGTCATAATTTTTGTGTCCAAACACTTCGCACAGCAATGGTTGCGATGAATTGTACGCAAAACCACGAACTCTTCACGAGTTAACTAACCCTTCATTCAATTTTGTGTGCGTTTTCTCAGTCAGAGTCACAGAAATACTAAGCAATGACTCCTAGTTTGATGTCTTATTTTTACTGCCGATTGCAACGGCTATGGGAAAGGGATGACTGATTCATAAGTCACAACCTCTTTGTTTAGCCAAACATTTAGTTCTTGTGTTTCGGAGAGTTTAAGTCGTTTCTCAAAAGTTGAGAGAAAGAGATACCACTTATTATTATCTCTGTTTTGATTAAATGTTTATATTATTGTTACGCAAGACATGTATTCATACAAATACAGCAAAAGAGATATTAGGGATAAGTGTCCGTCTCTGTGGTCGCGCCACGACGAGCACAGTGTCACCACTGCCTCATCGATGACCGGGTCATCGGCGGTGATGTTGAGGTCGTGCTCCAGTTTTCTGCACCGATTCTCCACACGTCTTAAACTCCAGACAATCACCGCCGACGAGCAAAAGCAGAGACTCGTCACCGATGAGGACTATGTAATGAACAGACTTTTACGCAAAAACACAGTATTTTTAGATTAAGATTAGAAATCGATTGCTTTGTAATTAAACACAAGCCTAACAAATGCGGTATGTTTTGCCAACCTATTTACACTATTAACCAAATGCATTGCATGATTTGTATTTGTGTATATTTAGCAACTTTTCATAGGGTTTATAATTCTGTGCCTTTTTATGTATTTATTAAT